>JAAAKL020002880.1:0-24620 GCA_010016065.2 Carybdea cf. marsupialis auct. non (Linnaeus, 1758) | reverse complement strand
GCCTGAGTACTTATATATATATATATATAAACACTAAAATTGACCTGAGGCTTGCTACAAGCTTTCGGTTGATAAACCTTTTTCTAGTATACCATATATATATATATATATATATATATATATATATATACGTATAAACGAAGGAACAGCACGAAAAGCAGCTGCAACACACCATAGGCAAAAATAAAAACAACTTGAACTTTACAGCAAGCTTTCGGAATTTTGTTCCTTCATCGGGCAAATATATAAATGTATATCTATGAAAAGATAAATTACCTTAGGATACCCCTAAAATATGCCAAAAAATCGGCCAAATAAGCCGCAACTTGCAAAAAATTTAAAAATGGTTCCCAGATAGTTTTTCAAAGGAATTTCCTTTACGATATCACCGTTTTTTGGTTATCCCTCATTAGTTCCCTTTGCCTGCTTTCACTTGACGAAGGATTCCTTTGGAACCAACTACGGTCAATTCGGTCTCCTCGCAGGTATCTACTTTTAAAAATAGAACTCAGAATCTTACGGTGTTACGTTTTCCGCTACATGTAAAGAGAGGGAATGCTTCATTTCTCGCTAAATGTGAAAAACACCTAAGTATCTGTTTATGGGATAAGGTTTCCTTTTATAGACATCTCAATATCTCGACCCATTAGTTTATTTAATTTCATATGTCCGTCGCATGGTCTTATTGACTGAGGATCTAATAATTCAAAGCTGTCACTTCACTTACTTTAAAAGTAGATATCATTGACTAATGATATTGTCGTGGCTTGTAACTTATCTGTGAAAACCACAATGATCCATCATCTTAAAATATCTAAGGCAATGATACCAGCTACTATGAAGAAACGTAACTTGACTAAAATCTTTAAATAAAACGTTTATGTGTCTTGTAGGGAATGTATTTAAGCTATGATGCTTTTCTTATGTTTCGTTACGACTTAAACTGGCTCGAGACCGAGAATTTGATGACTTTAATAATTTTAAATAGCTCTACTTGGTTGCAAGTCACCTAAATGTCTCAGACAGTAAATATTGTGTGTAGTGCTGTTTGCTTGTACAATGATTCGGCACGAATTGCCCCTACTTAGTGAGGTTTTTGACACCAAGTGACGTTGCCAACTTTCTCAAATTGAGGGGAGGCGAGGTATTTGTAGTGTAAACACACCCTGATTTGAAACGACTAAAACTTAGAATTACGGCCAGAATTATTGTTTACTCTTTCTGACGCAGAAGGAATCGATCCTATTGCTCCTAAAATTTTCTCCCGATTCAGTTCTCCTTTCCGAAACCATTCATAGCCCTAAGCTACCTGAAACTTATCCTTAAGACAAATCTCTCTCTTGATGTCAGATCGTAGCAAGTTACGACATTGACTTTTTGGGGGAAATGGGTCCAAGGTGACCAGCTCCATCGGGTCACGCTATAGTTTGACACAACCGTGACAAAAGCGAATTTTGTCTTGATTTTCATAAAATTTCCCCTGAAGAGGCTGCCTTAGTCTCCTTCTCTCTCCCTCGTTTTCTTTGCCTTTTCCTTAAAGACTCTGTGTTAGAGAAGCAGAAGATACTCATAGTTTTATAAAGAAGTAAGTTACTAACCGCTCTCTTCCTTCTGTGCTTTTTCACCGCAACTAATACTTTGCCAAAACGGGGTTCCTTAAACCTGATGCTTACACCCTAATAGCCATTTTTCTCTAGCATAAAACTATCTCAAAGGGAGTTTTTGGTAATGCCATTGATACATGCACGAATGGGAGAAGGATGATAGTCGAACTAGGTAAGCCTCATAAAGAGGAAATTTGACTTTTGAGGTTCATGAAATGTACAATTTTTGCAACCCTTTACCTCTAATGCCTGCGTTTCTGTATTTATTGACTATATATACCGAATGCTTTTTATGACATTCCTCATCGCAAGAAAATTGACGGTTCTTGGTCATGATCTCGATATTTTCAATCATTTAAGCACATTAGACAACTATTTTTCTCATTCGGAAGATAATTCCGATTCTGAAATCCTATAATGTATCAAATTGTTTACAAAATGCGATTAGTGTTAACCTAGGTTAGTTTTTAGAAAATGCGAGTTTATTGTGCTTTCATAAATTGAGCCCTAGAAGACGCACAGGGAATTTCAAAGAGCTAAAACTTTTGCCTAGTTTGAAACCCAAGCCTTTTCTTGAATCAAGAATAGCCATTTCAGATGGTGAAATAAACAACAACCATCATTTTTATGGCAATAAATCGACACCTAGCTTCTTTCATATCATTTAGGTGCTTGGAATACAATCTTGATTTACGCAAAGATTATAACAATGGAAGTGTTATAGTTCCCCATGTTTTGCTTAACGTGAAACCGATGACGATATTTCTCTCCTGGTCTCAATTAATTATCAGTTTATTTGTGCTTATTAAGGCCCATTTGTCGATTCCATATTCAAAAATCTCGAGAGTTAAAATGAAATTAGTCAAGTGAAAATAAAAGCGATGAAACGGCAGTCAAATAAATATGGCAGTCATAGTGCTTCTCTCCATCCTCCGAATCATGAAATCTATTAACATATTGAAACTCTCCCCATTAAACTCAATCCAGCTGTTAATGCCATTTTTGAAGCTTAGCTTGCGCTTCAGACAACAAGAAAAGTAAAAAGTGTTTCCGTATTTTCTCTTATAAACGCCGCGGCGTTTATTTTAAAGCATAACTTTAGATGAGGGGTTTATTAAAGTGGGGGTCTCCTTCAGAATCCTCGTCTATGACATTAAAATCTTCGTAGCTTTCACTAACATCAGAGTCAAAAATTTGATAGAATTTTCAGAAGATTGATCTTCATCCAGTGCTTTCGTTGCCTGTTCACATAAGGAGGCACCAGTCAAACACGACAAATAGTTTTTAAAGCAATGCAATTTTAACTACACTTTTCAGAATAAAAACAGTCAAGTGACACCTGTGTTTCTTGCAGATCACGATAAAGCAAGTTCAGAAAATGGCACGAGCGATTCCAATAATGTTTGAAATGTATTTTGACGTTTGATTCTGTACAAATATCCGTAGGCATCATGTTACAAAGACATCTGGACACCTGAAATAGGAGAATATTTGGTTTGCAAGTGCGATGAACGATTGGAGGCCCAGGAGCTAGATGTGAATGCGATTGGAATGTATCAGAAGATGACAGACAAGGAATTTTTAGTGGGACATTTACCGATAGAATTATCAAAGCTCATAGCTTTCTTCATTGAAATTGAAGATAATCACATACACACAATTGTAAATGGTAAAAGGATACGAGAAGTTGGTTTGAGTGTGCTTGCGCAACTCATTTCTTTTACATCAAATAAAAATCATGCCGCAAAAATTCTTCACGACGAACTGTTGAAACGAAAAAATCAATATTCGTATTTATCCTTAACTGTAAATGAATTTGTTGATAGAAAACAAGTAAAACTGATGTAAACTTCGTTAGTTCTTGTAGCATGTGAAATTATAAAATTGGGTCTATTTTCTAATAAACTCCCATTTTTCATGATGCGACGTTTATTAGAGGGCGGCGTTTATTTCAATGTTCGGCTGGACGTGCGGCGTTTGTTAGAGAAAATACGGTAACAGGTTTCCGAAAGTCAACTGCAGAGCAAATGTATTGCTTACTATACATTCACAGTGATTTACAAGTTGTTTATAATAAAAAACATAATAATCATGCCCTTCTGGACAGGACGTAATTTGTCTTCACATCCTTTTTACCCCTCCCCCCCCCTCAAAATAATACACACAAAATAAACTGCCAAGAAATGACTCCTGTCAAGTACGTCATCACAAAGTAATAAAATGTTTAGTATAATATAATTTGTACCATTCTTCCATTTCTATTTCTGGACCATCTTTTAAATGTTGCTTGTGTAAACATCTCTCTCTTTCATGAAGACGAGTTATAGGAGTGACGATTACTATTGGCTAACAAAGAATTTAGTTAGGCAGAACTTCAGTGCATGTCTCTGAAGCCAAATGATAGAAAATAAACCAGAAACGTATCAAGTGTTTCGTGATAAATGAAATGCAGTCAATAGTGTCACTTACGTATCCAGTTCTTTTTTTACCGCAGAGAAACGTATGCAATTGCTTCCGTAAATTCTCACAGGGGTTTTCTGGTAATCTCTTTACACAGGGGAGCGGGGTCCCGCAGGAAGAAGATAGTTGCTCGAAAATGAAATATAAGTGGATAAAAGTAGTTCAAAATCTCTTTAAAATGTTCATAATAAAGCCACATAATAATTAAAAGCTCTTAAATTTTATACGCACAAATGAACAAATACTCCGTGACTGCCAAATTGGGCGGGAAAATTGCATGACCAGCTGTCTCTACGCAAGTTTAAATTAACCCCCCTGCAAGCACAGAGAGGGGTTCTAGATCGCATGCTCCTCAGATGTTTTCAATCTCAATCAAAGATCATCACCTCGTGGGCTATGATCCAGGCAAATATAGGGGTACAATGGTATCTAGTATAGACAGAATTTTTTAGGAAGCTAATCAATGATAATATACAGACATACGAGTAAGATGTTATAATTAGTGACTGTTCTCGATATTTGATATAAAAATACATATGCTGCGCTTGTGAACCGGAGAAATTACATAGAGGAAAGACGTAGACTTGATAGCCACTGTGATGACCAATAGTCGCTGAGTGAATCGTGAACATGGGTGTGGTAAATCCAGATGTTTATCATCTTTCATTCCATGATATTTTGGGTACACGCGATATGGCAAAATTTAGACGGGGGCAGTCTTTCGTAGTCTTTCCTGTAACTAATACAAAGATGGAATATATAAAAATCACGTATTGATCACATGTTCTACTAGTGAACAATTAACACCTTATATCATGCATGATGATACGTGTTGTAGATAAGTTTAGAAATGGCACAAACAGGTTTGCTGCTTGAATCTGTCTCTGAACACTACAATTATTTTTTCCAAATTTAACAGGGAGGCTCAAGAATATTGCAGTTTAAATCAGAGTATCAAAAGCATTGTTTGCCTTTGGATGAAGATCTATGCGTTCCTTATGTCAACTTGCAAGGACCAGTAAAAGCAGTACTCTTTCCTCTCATGTAAATCAAACTTTCGAGGATTCAGTAATTTTCATAGTACATCCAACCACCATTTTATAGCAATCAATAGAAATAATGTTCATCAGTCGATAAAGTGTTTTGAAGAAGGATATCAAACATTTGACTTGGATCATACTATCCCTTGCTCAAAATTAAATAAAAGCAGGCTGAAAACATTTAATTTGTCAGCGTAACTCAACTAAAGAGAGTGTTCTGAGAATTTGATCCCAATGTTTTATAGGGTAAAACTAGTCTTGAGGGCCAGAAATTTGTTAAAACCCCTAAAAAGTAGCATCGAAAAGGTATTAGGTTATTGGCGTAAGACACGTTTTCTTGTGAATATATACGCAGTGTGTAAGAGTGCTCAGGGCCGAGAAACTCCATTTTAAGTCGTCGTCACCTGCGCTTCCAACATCATGTGCAAAATTGAAGTTGAAGGATCTTCAGATCAGCTGAACAACAGATGAAAATCCGTAGCTAAATACTACCGATCTCCTCTGGTATTGCCTTAACTTTGATATTAAAGTTTACGAGGAGATGGATAATAAAGCAAAACTCCTGGGCTCTTTAAATACTATGTTCTCACATGTTTCAAAAGACGCAGGGTAATCTTCTTTTTGTCTCAACGACGTTTCCCATAAAAGATGAAAACTTCTCTGTTTACTTGAATTAGGGTTTTGATTTTCTAACAAGTCTACCTTTAATACGTTTGATAAATTTGAGAAATTAAAAATTGCTCTGTCGAAAATTGATTTTATCGGTGGATTTTCATGACGATTAGATATCTACGTTCAGCTATCTCTGTCTAAGTCTGTGATCTGTAAAGGCGTAAATTGGCCTAAACTTGACTGAGATACGAATAGCTGCGAAATTCTTTATATTCTTAAAGCACCTACAAAAATAGATTAGCCTGGGAATGGATTTTTTCCGCAATCACGCCGATTTTTCTTTTTACACCCTGCATAATAAGTTAGCCCGTAGGGCTGTTTCTGAAGGCCACATTAAATCGTTTTGATAAAAACGAATAAAGGAACTGTTAAAATTTTCTAACTTTACCTTACTTACGTTGAAAACCTACATATAAATGAAAAAACATGATATTTTTAATCAATATGTGACAAAGTTCCGAGCTCACTCAGAGCGACAAGTACTTTTTGTCCCAAAGTCAGGAGCAGATGGCTTGCTAGATATTTGTTTACATAGACCGCGCCTAAGGGTCAACTGAACCCAATGAAGAGGTACACGTACTAAGAGCCCTTTGTGGTTGAGATTGTCCGAGGTAACGGTTTGAAAATAAATCGTAATTTTATACAACCAGGTTCTTAAAGGCTTTTATAGTGTAGAATGACTAACATAGCAACTAATTAACAATCAATTTCTAACCATTCAGAGGTGTAATGTCTTTTTTGAGATTCCAAATCATCACGGACCCTTAACGAGCAGGCGATGTGTGGTTCCTTTGCTAATATCCTGTGGAGTACGATGGAGCAGATTATATGTGTTCATTGTTTCACTAGTATTCCTGACACTGTAGTATGAGCTCTTGGCCAGCTAACTAATACAAAGATCTATCGGTCGTATTTGAAGGCTTTACTCAATAGTCGTTGTCCCAGTAAAACACTTGTCTTCTAAATTGCTCCTAATTTCTAAACAAGAGCATAGTGGAAAATTAGATGATAAGCCGGAAACACGGAACTATTTAAATTGCTCAACAATAGAAAAAGTACTAGATAAACATCTGTAAAGGAAATATCGTGGAAGGCCTAGATTTGTACTGAGAAAGTAACACACTTGTAGTGAAAATGGAGGCTGTGGGAGTAGAAGTTATGGGAAAATATTAAAAGGCAGTCGAAGGTAATTGATATAAGTGTGGCGTTTGTTGACACAGGAGTCTTGGTACATGTGTACTTGAAGTCGATTTCATTAGACTCAAAAGAGCCGACAAAGCAAGCTCTGATGAACTTGATTTGCTGAACATCCGACTCCATCTAATTCTGCCCCTTCACGGTAACACAAGCCTAATCCCCGCGTTACGATCAATTCTGAAGAACATGAGTCTCCTTTAGTTAACACGTGTTATTTCGGACCTCAATATATTACAAACGATCATTTAGCACACGAGTTTCAATACTTTAATTTATTATATCACTCATTTTATGTTCCTCAATGCGACATTCTTAGCATATACATCGTCTTATTGAAAGACGAGAGTGTAAACATTTGGGCTCAAACAACTGTCGTTAGACTTGTCACGTTTTAAGTCTTCTTGCTTGAGATTCTATTGTTACAGCAGAACGTAATTCACTGGAAATTCGCTGATAGGAAGTGATTGACGACTATTGTACATGCAGAGGAGACGATCATCTCAGGAAGGAGCTCCAACCAGATAGGCATCGTCAAGTTGGTGTAACGATTGTCTTTGCAGCATGATCAACTCATAGATGTCACCTGGGGCGGAGGAGTTTCTAGAGAAGACACCATATCACAAGCGATCGGATTGTCACTAGATGGGATGTCAGAAATGACTGGGAATAAATTCGCATCCTCGTTTTGTTCGAATATTAGCGTACAAAAGCCCAAACCTGTGCTATCATTCTCAATTGCTGGAATACTTGGAGAGGAATTGGATACAGATCAGAGGAAAGACATTTGTAGTCATAACAAACGAATAGGTGCAGTAGATGAGCAGAAAGACAGAGAAGATCGACCTCAGAGTAAAGAATCTTTAAAAAGCACAAGAGATGCCTTCATTGCCAACTTTCCTAGATTTGAGTGGCTGGATTGCACACGGTACAAACCACCAAAGGTTCCTAGTAAGTTAAAGTTACCATTTTTCTTGCATAAACTAGTGTTCTTGTGTGTCCTTGCTGTTGTTGATTATTCACGTACAACTGGCCTTTTTGGTACGTTGTCATATCGATTATATCTCGTGCATACATGAAATGTACATTTTCTGGGGACCATGGAGAAGAGAAATAGAACCTTGGAGATAGAAATAAACTGAAGTGATCAGAATAAATATTTAGTGGATTGGAAACTGTAATAGTAGCCTCAAGTGAAAGAAACTTGCATCATCTTCATTATGACAGACCAGTGCTAATTTCATAGATAGAATAGTTGTAATTGATAACTTTAAAGCATCTAGCATAAGCATTTTTATCGGAATGAAAACATAATTTAGTAGATGGTTAAACTGGTAAGGTCTGCCTTGCACAACTCCTATTGTTTGGATAATACCTCTTTTCTGTTTACTATGCACTTCAGCATAAGATATCCTCGTCTAGACTCTTTTCACTTGTTGACAAATGTTTACTCTCATTTCATGCAGAGGTACTTCTACCACCTATCTGTTGATAAAGCTTTCTGGTCCTTATTTACCGCTCTGACGGAAATATTGTACTATCAAGGATTAGACCAGATCTGATTCCGTTCAAAAAGTGATATCCTTGTAACATCATTTATCCGTTTGCTCTGTCGCTCAAGAATCAGACAAAACACGCAATAATTCAGATCAGTAACCCAAGGCAGAGCAAGTAACCAAGAGATTTTTATTTTCCTAATGGTTTTGCAAATACAGTAGCCTAAAAAGTAAAGTAGCAGTGATATTTGCAAGATAAGGCCGGGGTAGAAGACCTATTTCTCTCAAATCTATCTTTCGTTGACATAGATTACAACTCAGGCTATGACAAGCTCATTAGGACATCCATGGACTCTGATGCTCCTTTATTTTACAAGACTGTCAACCTTAGGCCATAGTTTGCACAAACGTTAATTTTAGTTTAAAAGAGTCGAAATTGCCATGTTACTCCACCTCTTAACATTTATATAAGTAGTATCACATATGCGTAATTAGACTTATCTCTGCAAGGGAAGATTACAAAGAAACTATTGCTTTTAATCTTTTCTTCCGTAACAATTTAGAGAGATTGCAACACTTAGTACTATTCTAAGTTTATCATGCTTCCAAGCAGCTCTAAATAAATAGTTCTGGTCTAAAACTGTTACCCCTCTGTTCGACTTTTCTTACTTGTAACAAAACCGGATCACAATTTAGTTTCTACTTTTATCGAGATAACAACCAACACGGTAATAAAAGCTGGATTTGGAAAAAATGTTTCAAGACTCTCTTTGCTAGAGCCTCAAGGTTATTTTACAATTCTGTCACATGCAATGTCATCAAGATATCCAAACTATTAATGATTCGTTCCATAACAACAGTGTATGTCTTAACTATGTTCTCTCCTTTGAAAAATTCCGATTAAAGATAGATAAATTTATCTTCGAGTTTAAACTACATAAGTGAAACATCATACAAATAAGAGAAGAATGCTAGGAATTGACAGAGCAAACCTCCGGTCTCTCCTGTTTAGAAGCTTAAGTCCAGTGAGCAGCCCGGTCGCTGAGAAGCTCACCAAGATCATGATGAATCATTACACCAAGTTTCAAAATGCAACTTTTAGTTTGACAACGTAAAATAGTTTGCAATTTCCTTTTAACTTGCAAATGTAGGTCAACGACGAGAAGACTAGAAGAAGAAGAAGAAGAAGACTAAGGCACAGAAAAAAAAGAACGAGTAATTCATTCAGCACGCTGAAGATGCAAATAAATGCATCTTTTCTTTCCCCTCACAATGAGATAACTTTAGAATATTTTTGTACACACACGTTGTCCATGTTACTCTATCTTTTCCTTCTCTTTCGATGGTAAAGTTGAAGCATTTGAACTTTCACTTGATCTAATCAGACAATAGCTTGAAGGCTCTATCTTTTGATCTTGGTTTGGCAAAGTTTGTTTCATGTGGTAATCAATGCAGAAGAAGATAGTTGAATAAAGAATACTCTTCATATAATACTTGGTAACTATGAACAAACAGATATGAAAAAACCTTATCATTACAACTGGATATACATTTCCTTAAAATCTCTCTGATGTAACAAAATGGGACACAACCTAGATCTCGAATGAGTAATTTCTCAAATTACAAACCCTCAAGTGCTCAGAACTAATTTTGACATTGTAAACATCAAACATATAGCAAAAGTAGCCTAAGAAATAAAAATACCCCTAAATATGGAAGACTAATACCTTTTTTGAAAAAATGTAATAGGATTAAATCAAAAGGTTTTTAATTACACTGCCACTCCTTTTTATTTGCAGATTTTATATTTTTGCAGAGCCGATAATCTTAATTTTAAGGATAGAGCAATAATTATTTACGTTTTTAGGGAAGGTTGCTATTAACGAGCTACGCTTTATTTTGGGGATTTTAGAGAGTACGTATTGTCTCATATTAGCTATTGCTGTGGGCCAGACGCATTTTCTCATGGACGCAATAATGATGCATTTTATCACCACCTTATGCTCAAAAACGTATTCTTCTCACTGCCCGCAGTACCTCTCATAAAACGTATTTGGGATAAGAGATGACAATGACTTCACATTTTTTTGCTATTTGCTTTTAGTTAGAGATACGTTAAGCACCTTGTGGAAAGAATTCTATCCAATGAATGTATACATATCAATTTCTATATTTTTTAGAGAAAATACAACTACATCATTGCTAAAATTTGTGAATTAAAAGAACCCATGCACTGTTTTAAAGTTCATATTCTGTGACTCAATTACGTCGCAGCTTACTTATAAAAGATAACTTTCTCTGTACCATGCATGGCGTTTGCAAGGCTTTATCTTACTCAAAGTTATCATAGTAGGCTTACACAAAATATGTTGAGAAGATCATGAGTAATATAGTCGTGGCTATCACTGGAATTTGATGTTCTCCCCAAAACGTATTTTATTTAATTCAATTCTGCATGGAAGAAGATATGAGTATCACCAACAATATGGTCTTTGTTTACAAGTTTGTACAATGTAAGGCAAAAATATTATGCTAAACATAATAGTGGAGGTGAAATTTGTTTACTGTAACTAGAAGAGAGGGTACAAGTTTGCAAGACTCTCCCTCTCAGCATGAGAAACAAATTATCGAGCTGCAATTAATAACACTTAAATGCTTATCTACGTCCTTTATATTGATAAAGGATAAAATCAAAGCGCTGACAAAGTTTGAGCCTAAACCCATTGTTAATTGAATGTTCAATATACCATAGTTTCAGTAATCTGATATATATATATATATATATATATATATATATATATATATAGGTGATATATGTATCTATATCTTTATATATTTTACCTACAAACATAGTTTCATAGCCATCATGCTATCTTTATTCTATATTACTATAAATAACTGATGATATGTAAAGCAAGTGCAGTTGATAACAGCACCACCCCTACACGCAATTAGATTGACATGACTTCCACTCACTTGTACCTAGTACTTCAGAAAACTATAAGTTCCCTTTTTATTGCTAAGATTGGCATTCATAAAGTCAGTTATCATGATTTTCAAATCTTATAAAATTTTATCTTAAGTAGACGAAGGAATGTTTTGCAAAAATGATGCTATGACAGGTACAAATACCTCCAAATTTGATAACTATTATAAATACGTGTAAATAAATCTGGTGGGGTAACTCAACAAAAGCTATCATACATCAACAATCACAACAGCTACTATATAAAAATAAATGCACCTTAAACATATACTTGTCTCTTCTATATTTACAACCTATGATACAAAGCTTGGCTTGTTTATTTTAGTAAAGGCTAGAATACTGGAAGAGTTACGTGATACGACGATATTGCCAATACAGATGCTTACTGAAAATTACATGTACGAGATTTTACATTCCTGGGGAATATATGTAAGCTGTTGAAAAGTAGTTTACAGAAGGAAGAGTGATTTCGGCCCTAAGAATCCCAGTATGGTCCATATTTTGGACTATTATCAAGATTGAGTTTCTATAATCTGCTTTCTTTAGACTAAATTTGGCAATTCTCAAATGCCTGGCAAAATTATGAAAAGATTAATCCATTTTGTTACGAGCAAGGAATACCATTGCAATTTTTGACCCTAGCCCCTAATTCTTGCCATTGAAATCTAAAAATTATGCTGCTCTCATTCCTTAATCAGTAAGATATATCAAATTGTAACCAAAACCTTGATATGGCCTTATTTTAAAACATTGCTTGTTTGTGTTTAACACGAATTCACGTGTGCGGTACACTGTAGGTGACAAGCAGTGCCCGGACGTGTACATTAGAGAAAACATTTTTTTCTTATGACGATCTCCTTCTGATAACTATCAATTTAGTGAACTTTGACACACATTACAAAGAAATATATACACTGTTGTTTCTTTGCTTCCTGGGAATTTGATGGCTAAGTTACATATAGAAGCAAACACCAAGTCCTGACAAAACCTATTTTAATACCAGTGTTACTCAGAGAATTGTTTAGATCTAAGTCGTTGAATTCATACATACCTCTATCTCCAGTCAATAATCTTAACGTTCTTCTTCATTCTCTCCATTTTGAAAGGTCAATAAGTATCACTTAGTCTTTGTAAGCCAAAAATCTTAGATTCAACTCTAATTACGGGATTGTATTTAGACTGCTGATCTATGTATCGATTATTTTTAGAGCTCTTATACCTAGGGCGCTAAAGATATCATTTGAAATTGTAGTTGATAGCTATTCTTATGATTTCAATTTAACATGTATCAAGTAAGAATCCACTAGAAGTGAAACAATTTAAAACTGTGCCAATAGAAGCAAGTTATATTGTTACATCACTGAAAATATGCATAAAATCTCTAGATTAAAAGGTATGTTTAAAGGGAGTCAAAATTGCCAGATCCGAGGATATGCTAATTTATGTTATCAGAATTTTCAAATATTTAATTGAAATTAAAGTGTGATAAAGTTTTAATATGCACTTCTATGTTGCTTCAATTTTTAAAATAGTCAAGTGTTGTAATGGCATCAATTTACTGCATTGGAATCAGCACGTGCTTCTGTAGCACTATCCTTTAAAGTATCATGAATATATTATTGAAAGTCCACAATAGTCTTGGTGTTGTCATTATCCTGCTTACATATTGTCTTTATTGTCTTTACATTGGTTGTCAAACAAAAATAGCACTACCTAGCATAAAGAGTAAATGGTATCAAGGAAAGATGAAGAAGCCTTACATTTGACACATAAATCTTAAATCGTGACATATACCTTACTAGATATAGACTTGTAAGACACCACCATGAACTCCCCAATCATATGCAGCGATGTTCTTCCTCCGCAATCAGCTGTTCCCGTTTACGGTGATTTATTTCTTGTACATGAACGCCATTGTTTGTCTTCTTGCTTATCTTTAAATAGCTATTGTTGCTATTGTAAAATTATTGCAAAACCTATGCACATCTTTTTTCTATGAAATATCAACTACATAGTTGATAACTGCTAAATGGTCACGTTTCTACTTGATGCAATACATTTTCTTTTTGAACCACCGTACATGGTAAAATTTACCATCAGTGGCAGGAGAATAAGTGACGAAGAGCATCCCTGGTTCACACTCCTAGAAACAATGAAATAATCATTCTTTCCTCTTTTTCGATGAACGATGACGTACTAGTGCTAGTTCAACTATAGGTTTTCCAAATTGTTTATGATAAGCTCTTGAATGCTAGGTTCCCTGACTTTATCCTCCATTGATACATGATATAACAGATGAAAGCAGTCAAGTTAGTATGAGCCAATGTATTCCTTAAATTACATTTCCTATAGCAGATACTTGGTCATCACCATGCTTCGGTCACGTATCTTCATAGCAGAAGCTTGTTTATGTTAGTGCCTTGCTAGCAATGTTAGTTAACATTCTGAGGTAGAGTTACATTAACATACAGACTGCCATGCCATAAAGATATGCTTCAGCAAGAAAATAACTGTTATCAAATATACTTCAAGGACTTTTTGCAATGGCTCCCTATTCACTCTCCAAAGATGTAGTGTTACCTCGATATCTTTGCTTTAATGTTCTTATCCCTCCTTTTGATTCCACTTTCTGCCAATAGTTAAGCTTCCATGGTGTACTTGATTAGAATGAAGACCTAAACGTAAGGGGTTTAGACCAACAGCCAAGTTAAAAGAGTTATCCTCCGTAATACTCTTGCATTGAAAAAGGGAACATCTATCTCATGTAAGACCTACACTTTATATATCATGTTTAACAATGCCACTTCTACATCTATCTCCCTAAAATATAACAAGGCCAAAATTTTTTCCCTCTACCCCTTTGAAATTGAAAAAATTATTGTTTATGTTCTACTTGTCATGAAATCGGCCCTTATTCTGCAAAAACGTTTGTTTGAAAGAGTTTTCGATCGTTGGAATTGATGTACTTTGTACGAAAAAGATACTGTAACATATTGTTTGGGTGGAAAATTATATTTTAATTAAACGTATTTTACTTACATTCACAAAAGTAAATAAAAAGAATAGTGAGTATATCTAAGCAATTCCTATTTATAAGAAATAAATTTTGCCCAAGACTCCATTTGGAAAGTGTGCACGATATTGGTATGTGGGAGGAAAATTGAAGAAGTCGTCAAAGCAATAATCATCCACTATAGTCTTACCTCTTCCTTCCCAATAAGAGCTTATCTGCGTTTTAAAAAGGCCCAATTTACTCCAAATTCTACGAAAAATTTCAGTCCACCCTGTAACCTTCTTAAGTGACAATAAATATTTTTTAGTCTCTTACAAGTGCTTATAAAGGCTTTAAGTTTTTTGTTCATGGATTATTATTCAAGATCATTTATTTTTCCATCACATTTGATGAGATTTTGGCAATGAAACTCTGTTTCTGGGACTAATAATAATAATAATAATTTCTTGTTGCTTTTGCTAGCAATAGAAGTCGCAATTGTGTTGAAAGACTACATTTACGCAATCCTTGTTAATGTGAACGATATTTGTACAGTATTATAAGGAATTGCAAGTATGTTTGTGATAACCTTGATGAAATCTTCCATTTCAATCCCATACTAAGGAAAACCGGTACTTAAGATATTTTGGGAAACAGTACATGTAGCTATGACTACTCGTAAAACCTTGAAACGTATTCCATCCCATGCAAAACTGTCCCCACTAGAAAATTTATGCAATGATGCATAGGTATACTGTGAATGGTTGCAAAACTGTATAAATGTCTACATTTAGCTTTGCTTCAGTCACCTACTAATGCTTCAGATTTCAAGCAATTCAGTTCACAGTTCAAATCTGCTAACATCTTAGAGTTGTAGCATATGCCACTTGCTCTCTTTCAGTCCTATTTTTAAAAAATTTTAAGGCTACATGAAGCATACCAGCAAGTAGCACAGTGTACCATGTATGATTGGTAGCCCACAACATGTAGCCTGGCTTCATGCCACCGTGGCTTAAAGATTCAAGTAGTTTTAATTCCAACTCACTTTAGCATGCACTACATCAATTGATGCTAGCAACTATTATACAAGCCTTTTCACGATGATTGTATCGTCGCACACTATATTTTTTTAGAAGTGAAATAAGATCTGTATTACAGCAATGCGTTTAGATGGTGGGTTAGGAGGCTGAGAGATGTTTACATGGCTCCAAAGGCGAGCGTTGTGAAACTTTTTGCTAATTTCGCGTTTGGTAAACAATGATTTTGAAACTGACAGAAAATGTATCTTGGCAGCTTTCAAAAATATAGCCTCTTGTATCATAAGTTTAAGACATTACAAGACAAGATCAGTGAAAACCATTATTTACTTATAGATTTTGTTTCAAGGAATGATTCACACCACTTCATATTTGATCGAGAATTATGCTGTCTTTATTATGATGATAATTATCGTCATGTCTTGATTGTTGTTGTTCAAGTTATTAAAAGTAGTTTCGCTTGTTTGTGCTGTACCTTCACATATTCGAACCCTGGTCGCTTTTCGGTGATTGTTGTAAGTAAGATGATGACAAATGCAATGATAACGGCTGCTGCAGAGAGGAAAGTAAAACAATGATAGCCATAGCGCTAGAAATGACTATTATAGTCTTGTGCTTATGCGATGTTATCTTATATCACTGGCAATTTGAAGCAACATTCAGTGGAATCTTTAAACGGTAAAACGCTCTGTATCGAGACCTGAATGTTTAGTTACAAGTTTATTTAATCTTGTACGAGTTGTCCACCTATCCCACTAGTAAGTTCCTACATTCCAAATTCCCTATGCCCACGGTGATTTGACCATAACTCTGCTTGGGAGGTTTCTGAATCACATCCATACCATGCTGCATATGTGTGGATACTGGTATAATTAGACCTCATTTCTCATGTAATGAGGTGCAAGGGATCAGACATGTCAACGATATGTTCATTACACGCTTCTCAACTGCTTTGATTAAAGTGTGATATGCCGCCACGTCGTGAATGAGAAAACGAATCCGGTGGTGTTAATTTAAATAACAAATACGTCGGTCTAGCAAAACCATAGACTGATCTTTTGCCCAAATAAGAATTCTATCGCACCGTGAAACTGTGAAGGACTATTGCAGTGAATTTAGCTCGTCTCACGTCAGGATAAGAACATATCTATCTTGACTTGATGTTAATATTATAGAGGCAAGAAGTGTTGAGATATCAGTAGAAATCTGTTAAAGAGACAGACACTGTATGCAGTGTTTGTTCTTGACGATCAAACTTCAGATTCTGCAAAGTCTGTGCATGCTCTGTAAATCTTCCCGTTTGAGGTGAAAAGTGGCTTGACTGTCAATTGTGAAGTGCTCTTGTGAAATCTTAGTCAGCTACTTCAGAAAACGGACTTTATTTAACCATCAAACGTCAAGTAAATATACATCACAGACCTGGGTCATAGCTTTCATGATAAGAGCGAACTGCTTTTGATTTTCTTAGGTATAACTTTCGACACTTTCAATTCATGTCCTTCCACTTGACTATAATATTTATGTGAAAAGAGGTGCTCGCATTTGACTTGCTTGTTCATGCCTTTAGCGGACAAGTCAATAAGTACAAAAAGCCAGGGAAGTCAAATGACCAGATAAACCCAGCGTTCAGAGTGTTTTGTTTATGATTATCTAGATGTAAACAATGCATCCAGATTTTGCATCTCCAATCATAGTGTTCCCATTAACTATTTCATAACCAAAAATTGTGGTTTTCAGTTCACATGTCGTGTTGTTGGTTACCTTGACCTAAGTGCTGTTTCTTGTCATGTAGCGAGGGGGCAGAACAGGGTAAGGTTAAGAGAAATCATCATCTTTACATACAGCCACTTCTCTGTGGATCTACAATATACATCACTACCAAATTAATAACGTTGTGCAGTTTATACCTGATCTTCAAGGAGCGAATTATTCCAGGTAGGGTCATTCTGTTACATAAACAGCTTTTGATGCAGTGACAAGATGTAAACACTGTCGGAGTCAGTTCAAGCAAATACTGGTGACAAACGTCGATATTGGTAGCTACTGAGGTCGTTTTTAGTTGGTAATTTACAGCTACAAACTTACACAATCCAGGCAAAAGTATCATTGATTTACATCAAAATAAGAGTAACTCAATGATACGCAATACGTAAAGGTAGATAAAGTATATTGAGATTTTAAACACAAACAATCAATACACTATTTATGCACATCGATCCTAATATTTCCTTCTATTTCTCAAAACTATCGAGATGCAAAATACCAATCCATGTCCGATTTGAAATTGCTTTGCCTCGAGGCAAGCTACTTGAATTCCGTCATGAAAATGTCATTTGATTCGGCTATTTCTTTCTATTTAACATGTCGTTTTGGATGGAACATCTTCATGGTCACATTGATTCAATATCCTTTCATAGGTACCTGAATATACAACAGTATTCAAAGTCAAGTTTGGCTTTAAGCTATGATAACCTCTTGATACGTATGCATGCATATCCATAGTTGCATTTAATAGCCATTGGTAACACAACAGATAGTTTGCATTTCTAGGTACTTTTGAGTTGAAAGTGCATTCTAGTACTGCTGCTAAAATCACTAGATTCCCCATCACATAAACCCATTATCATGGTTTATTTAAAGTCATCTAGCCTTTAAAGATGTTGCATGCTGACATTTCTTTCCATAAACTACTACATAAAGATCTCACCTATACTTGATTGCGTGCGAAAGTCAGACCTTGTTATTGTTTAGGCTTCTCCCTACGAAGTCTCTTAAGATAAAGGGATCTCTTTGCAGGTCCCTCTTATCGAGAAAGTTCCCTTCGTGAATACTTCATCCTGCCCTCCGTCATTTTTCTTTCAGCTATCATAAGCAAAATCCTTCATATCCTCCTTTCTTCTCCACACTGCTCTGAAGTATTTAGAGAGAATCCAACTGTAGTCTACTGAAGCTGCAACATAGCCGATTTGTTAGTCAATTCTGCTCTCCGTACCCTTAGCCATGAACCAAACCACCCTAAAGGAGTCTTCCGTTGTAACTCCTCCAGTTGCAAAACATGTCTATTTATTTCAAATGGCACATAAGAATGTTATTCATACAACAGCAGGCTTAAGCGAGACATTAGATAACATCTTACGTGCAAATCCTCTAACTTGGTTTACCTCATGCAATGCAAAAGTAGATAAATATACATCCCCCAGTACCCTGCCAATGTATTGGCCAAACTGGCCGTTCCATCCAGACTCGGTTTGGCGAGCATAGAAGAGACAACGAAAAATCTTGAACAAAGGAGTATTTCAACGGAGCTGGGCACTATCATTCCGAGCTGGAGGTTATATCTTTACCTAGGCTTTGATGTCCTTGAAACTACGTGGATACGCTCTTTCTTCTGTTTGGTCTTCATGATAACAGAAGACTTTATGCATCCAGGAATGCCCCCTAAACATCGATGAACGTCGATGAGGTTTCTGTGGCACCCTTGCGCTATAGATACTCACTGCAGCTTGACATCCTATGTTGCTTCATAAATGCCTAAACGTGAAATTATTTGTAGTGTGGTAATAGATTTATCTTGAAGGGAATTAGACACAACAACAATAATATCAATAACGCAACCGGTAATCAAATAGCAGAGGTCATGAGTATGTTGCAAATGTTCTGCATAATAAAACATAATTAGGCAGTAACATGGGAGCAAAAAAAGTTGTATGTCATCAGAATTAAATATCATCATCGTTTTGTTTTCCAACGTTCATAAGAAAGGAAATTCCCTATAGCTTGCATATTCAGTCCTTATGAATTCCTAATCATTTCTTACGTAAGTAGGTGTCATTCAAACTTTTGGTATACGTTCGATGCTTTAGTAGAACAGGGAATTTTGTAGCTCCTGTAATTCAGAAAATCATCTTTAGTCTTTAAAGGAAATTATTCAAAATCGTGTGCTGAGTGACTGTGGAAATGTAAACGTAGAATAAACTTGTTTCGTACAATGATTTAGTCGGCACTCTTGGCACAAGAGGTCCCCAGATCGATCCCCATTAGCCCTGTATGTAATCATCTATCGGTTACATATGTATTTATATACAACTAAAATGCTCTGAGGTCACCGAAGGCTTTCGATTATTATAGTAGACTTGAGAAAGATGTTAGTATAACAGAAAGCTCGTCGGTGACTAGAGGGTATGTTAGTTGCACCTTTGTTTTGATGTCTTTTTAATCTATAGTTTTACAGTAAGTTTACATATAATATAAAAATATGTACTTGTATTTTACCTTCTCTACCCCTAACTGTTATTTTTCTCGTTGTTAGCAAGATAAGTAATACATGCTATTTTTACACATATTTCAATCTCATCAGCAATAAACAATGATTTACTGAACCAGAAAAGAAGACAACAAAAAGTTGTGGAGTTGCTGACACGACTGCAGTCAAGCCACGCCATTGTTGATAATGAAGATGCTTACAACACTCACGAGTGCTTAGAGAGAAAAACTCATAAAAGAAAATGTCATATGAACATTGTTTCGTCTTCCTGAGATTTCACACATTGAATGGAAATAGCCTATTTGAGGACGTTTCTCTTTTAACATGCGACATCAAACTGATTATACGTACCAATAAATTCAATAAGTGACCCTCGCTGGTCTCACTACGTGAGTGGGCCCCTGCTCAATATCTTTCCTCACAGGACCAAAATTTTAGAAACTTTTGACTTTTCCTTATATTTATCCAGATATATTTTGGAAAATAATTCTTTTTGAAATTTGCTAATGGTGACCTTAAATAACCTCCCCTGTGTCCCCTGTATCCACCAACGAAACAGAATTTCTAGGGACAAAAGTACTTAAAATGAAATTGTTTGTTGTTGTTGCTTTTATTTCCACAAATCATGTACATTGTATATGAAATATTCCGTTAAACCTAAAAATCATTGCATATCTTAATTTTTGATAGTCTAAGGTACTCTAATGATGGATTGTCGAAAAGTGTTTATGAACTTGTCAGTTTTCGGCTGTGCTAAGCCGTCATCACTCCCAATTCCAAAAGAAGTACTTATTGATGATTTAACAATCCTGAAAGTTTTCATAAGTACTCACTGTGTTATTACCATTAACGTTCAGTCTCGATGTTGATAAGATGTAAAATGGATCCAGATTCTGCAAGTGCTACCCCTTGGAAAGAGAGAGAATACTTACAAAGAACCATTTTGCCCTTTGGCAACAGCTGACGGGGGTGAGGGCGGGGTGGGGAAAGGGTTAAATAAGATATTTCAACAGAATCTTAAAAGTCGTTAAAGAGTTTTTTAGGTCGTTCAATACACACTGTGGTAGGTTGCATCAAATTACGTCTGAGAACTATTTGTTAAATTGTTATCGACGTAAGTACTTTCTCTGCGATACCAATAATATAGCATTATAATTCAGATCTGGCAAGTCTAGTGATGTCCAAGCATTATTTGTGTTGTTGGAGACAGTGATTTTGACTCTAGCTGACATATATGCCCATACTTGGGTATCAAACTGTCATAACCATGTGCTTCCAGATTTCTACTATTTATCTAGCGTCGCCAGCAATGATCTGTTAGGACTTCTCTTCATTGAAAATCGGCAGCCTTCTGCAAATTTTAGAAGCAAACTAGATCACACAAAAGCTGATCACGAACCCATTGCTTCATCATCTATTGTGACTTTAAATCAATAGTATTCCAAAGCCTACATAATGGCAGTGATCTCCGAATTTTAATATGCCAAATGCATCTTGAATTATCTGTTACACAAAGCATTTGACAGCTATAATTAATTTAGCTGGAAAAACCACCCTGTCTTGGGTATTAGTATTGCAGTTTGAAATAGTCGAGATGGAATCAAAACAGTAAAACACTATTGGTTTGATTACAGTCTGTCTAGCCTTGAACGATTTCCTTGCTGATCGACATGGAAAAGCTTTATTATCATATATCGATGTCGTCAGACGATGGATGTAAATATATCGACAATAATTTCACCCTTTGAGAAAACCATTATAGTCAAGGTGGTAATTGGATTAGCACATTTAATATAAAGAGTTATTGTGCATAGTATGCTGACTGTGTCTTAATTGTCGTCTTGTCGGTGTAATACATATGTTTATGGCTGTGGAGACTTGAAAATAAGTAAACAATAGAAGAATATCACATAAATACGCTTACGTTTAACTAGGTACATACACTTTGAACAGAAGTTTTGCAGAGTTTAGCGACAGGCGTCAGTAAAACACATTGGCAGACAAATCAAATCAGTTCTAGAAGCGAATTTGTACTCTTTTTAAGTAGAAAGACAAATAAGGGTAGATCATAAAAATACGAGAAGTTTTGCTGGGTTTCGATTTAAGTCATATTCAAGTATTTTGTGTGATGATGACACGATTAAGTAAACTGCAGACTTATCTATGTAAACTCAATTCGGAATCGTGATACAGTTTGTTTATCTTGGGAATTTCGTGTAAGGTTTAATTACATTGCTAGGCTGTTCTCGTTCCACTAGAGTCAAGTCCTATACGTTAAGGTAGCTCTAAACGACGTTTTCAATAAAAGCGGCAGTAGAATTTGGTAAGCCTATGATGTAAAATGGTGTTAAAAACTCATTTTACTAGCATGAACAATTGTTACTTTTATTTTCCACTTGAAAAATTCGTCGGTGATCCAAGAAAGACGTTCCCATTCCATTTTCAGACCTTTCTGATCCCATTGGCCTCTTCACTAAATCACCTTGAACTATTCCTTCACTGATCATGTCTTTTAGCACCACATGTGCAATCGTTAACTTCGTTTCCTCTCTCCTAACATCTACTAACTGCGGGAACGCGTAAAAATACTAGAATTATAAATATGTACTTTGCTAGAAGGATTTTTACCATTGATGTGCTTTGCTATAATCAAACAAGTGTTAGGGGTTAGCGTTATTGTAAGGGTTAGGATTAGTGGTTAGAGTACTAGTATCTACTCTCTCAAAGGGATTCTAGCCAAGTACATTTTGGCAATAAAAATTTCTATATTAGTATAACTTGGCAATTCTAACAAATTACATCTCTAAAATTCTAGACTTTTATAGCGTCCCTTCTACGGCAACTGGTGTCAAACCCTCAGGTTGTTTTTTATCAAATTTCATTATGACTATCATTTTGAGTGCTGGTCAGTGTCACCTCAAATAAAGCAATTATTAAACTCGACTTAGATCTGACTGCAAAGGATGGTATGTACAAGGGCACTACAAATGGGAATGTCTCGCTGGTTCTGGACGGAAAAATGTTGAACAGACTAACATATCAAGGATTTGGTGATTTAACATGGAGACTCAAATGGATGAATAGACAGACGTTGGCTTGCATCACATGCAAACAAGGATGATCCAAGGCAGTCCATAGGACCTTGTAAATCAAGAGATGGTAAGAAGAGGAGGGCGAAGATAATCAAATTCCTTTAAGATTGATATACCTGGAAAGGACCAAAAGTCATGAAGATTTATATGTAATCATTGATTTGTAGATAAAAAGAGTTAATCTTTTCATAGGGCCCTTTCGGTTAACTATTAAATTGAACGGACATCACGGTCAAAATACCACCAACCTGGCAGTCAGAGTTTCGATTGACTAATTTTAAAACAGTCAGGTATTATTTTTATTGTTTCCCTTTCAATTTCAATTGTGACGATTTTTTACTGTAAGAAGTGTTGGATGAAAAAAGTTTTATAGAAAAAAATGTTTTGTTTCTTCGTGCAGTTTTACTATCTATTACTACCAAAAAGGTTGAAAAAAGGATTTTATTACTATATTTCGCTAGACAATAGCCTTTTTTGCCTACCATGTTCTTTGTCAACGCTATCCCTGCATGATGTTGTAAAAATTCTGTGTCATTTTCAATTTTGCTTTCAAATATAGATATTTCCTCACATTGGATTGTACATTTCAAATTTATTTGTTTGTATAAAGTGCATCATAAACATTATTAAAAAATTATTGAATTTTTGGGTTTAATGTCCAATGATCATATGCTTAATAAGCACCATCAGAATTTGAAGTAACGTGAAATGAGTATTCAAGGCAGAGCGATGAGAAATAGACAATGCCGTATATGGGGCAGACATTGCTCTAATTTCGAATAGAGCTACAATAAGGGAGAAAATGATACAGCATTTTACTTAATTGTGATGAAAATGAGCGAGAAATGATTATGTAAGACATTTGGTTCGTAATAGTAGCAGTTGTTTCTAGTATTACTTAGAATCCACTCCTCTTCTCATACGAGCAGTGAGGTATGACATGCAAGTCTCTAAAATCTTTCAAAATCGACAATCTGTTACAAAGCCAAACGTTGTAGTACCAAGATGCAATACAGAGATTATTTTCCAAATTTCCTTTAATTAAGAGAAGAATAGCTGAAGAAAATTGGATGGATATACAAGGTTTTACAATGCCAAGACGTAGACGTGACTGAAACTGTAGCCAGCGTCGCTAAAGTTATAAACGCACAGTTGTTTTATCACCCCCGATTAAATACTATTTTATCTAATAGTCCTTAACAGCACATTAGACTGATTGATGACCTTCCCTTTGTATATTTATAATTGTATAACAACGATGATGATAGATGCCATTATCCTATTTTCTAGTAGCTTATTATCAATTGTCTAATGATGTATACGTATCTAACACATATATTCCTTTGATATTGATTTTCTATCCTCTTTGACTTTCTTTGGTTATCTGAGTTGAGCGAGCAATGATAAGTTACTTGAAATATATTAGGTGTTTAAATGACATCACGAAAACTAATTCTCGGCTAAAAAAGCCACATCAAAGGGAGGCGACACTTAAATCTACGTATAGATCCGAGACAGGGCACAGCAGTAGCAGTCATCAAAGATTCTGTGGCAGATTAACTAAGCACACGACCTCCTTTGTTTTCTTGTAACCAGTTTGTACCGAAAAATTTAAATCTGCTTGAAGTTTATTACTTACATTTTTGAATGTAGGGGATTGGAAGTTAAATGCCAACACATATCAGATTTGATCCGACATTAATACACTACAAAAGTGAATCCTTGCTAGTAATGCTATTTTCGTACACATATGGAAGGAATCCGTTAATGAAAAACTACTATG
>JAAAKL020002879.1:5213-24627 GCA_010016065.2 Carybdea cf. marsupialis auct. non (Linnaeus, 1758) | reverse complement strand
TATCATTTCGTATTGTTAGGCTTTGCAAAGTAGAGCATTGATGATTACTATAGAAAGAAAAAGATAGCAATGCTAAATGAATTGTAGGAATATGAATAAATAAATCTGAAGAACGAGTAAGGTCACGTTAATATATATAAGTTTAATTTGACCGTCAACATATAAGTAGTTCGAGTTTCGATGCTTTTTAATGAGCGGGGCTTTTTTAAGATTTCGAGGGGATAAATTGGTCATGGTTCACAGAATGTCTATGTTGCATCGGAAAAGGTTTGAAACAATGATCAATCATGCATAAGTCTGCGGCATTGTATTGTTCACAAATTACACAAAACAAGAGCTCGAAATGTTTCAGAAAGATAGTAGATATATGTAATTACTAGCGCAACATTTGCAAAGACTTTGAGTGGATTTCGTATCTACGTTTATGGTGAAGGAAGCTTAAGTAATAACATGTGAAGATATTGTCTGTCCTATTACTCCCTGGAAGCAAACAACTTTCAACACCTCCAGTCTATCTCACTAGTGGCTAGTATCTCAATTTAATTTCAGCACCACGATGTGCTAGCTTATTGGCGGTCGTACCGGAAGTACAATGGCTGAAAAAAACTATTTATTTTTGTTTTGCCTTTAATGTAACTCTAATGTAACACGATTCAATATAGGATGTGAATGCGGTTCAATAAAGAAATCATCAAATCTACTTACTACAGATGTCACTACATAGCAGGCTATAAAGGTTCTCAGCTGTAACTTTGTATTTTAAATGAAGATGCGGAGGGAAGGGGCTAGAATCGAACTTCTATGCATTTACATGTTTATCATGATCAAAGTAACTAATCTATTTTCAACTTTCTGAATTTGGGCTTTTAACCAACTTCTTAAGAAAAATCTTGAAGAAAATGTTTGTGAAAGCAAGCTAATACAAGGTCATAAACACTTAACACCCCCACACCAACCCCATCTAAAAAGAGTCGGCATCCGCGCTCTAGACTCAGTCAAACGCCTCTTCTGGGAATCTTATAAAAGCTTAGTCTTGAAAAACCAAGCAATAATCAATTATCACGTAAGCAGTGTTTACTCTCACCTTTTCTGACCTGAATCTAGGATGGTCGGCAAGAACTTCCAATATCTGTTACGTAAACATATTAATTACCTCATGTTTTGAAATGAAAGATTAACTGTATAGCACTTAAACATTACAATAACACTATAAATCTGACTATGGAAACCTAATGTTTTCATAATCATTGTCTGCTGCGCCTTTACCAGAGTATGTATTTGCTTCAGGGGAAAGTGACGACTACAATTCGTACTCCTACGTAGAAGGGCGTCAACCTTTGAAAAGACGCTTTGAGACTTGTTACTCGGCAGTACAGTTGAATGATTCATATTACAGGGCTGTAATTGCATCGTACATCTATTTCATCACATTTATCTCTCATTTCATTATTCCATGTTTAGTGATTTCTTGCAATTGTCTTCTGTCACCCTTATGGAATGGGGGTTTTAACACTGGAGGGGGGGTTAAAAGACTGTAAAAGGATGTCGTCAACATAATTAGAAAATAATAAGATTATAAACTCTTGTAAAATTAGGAAAACTCCGGATTCGTATTTTTGGTCAAACAGATCGCATCCTTCGACAACAGGTGTTGTTTCATTAAGTGAAACAATGTAGCGAAAATGGACACTTCACTAATTCATGGAGAGTGTACAGGGTATGGTCAAACTAGGGTCCCTCATCCTTACATTCTTTGTACGTCAGTGTTTAGAGGGCGAAGGGATGTACTGCCAGGAAACAAATAAACATGGCATAAAGTAGATAGTCGAGAATGTCATGAAGCAGATACATGAGACTGTTAGCTTCACAACGGTTTGGCAGGAATTTTACTTTTCCTTGTAGCACTGGGATCCTCTGACAAAATTCTGTGCATTTACCACTTAAATCCGTCTAGATAACATGGATCGTATTTCTGATATTGAGTACTGCCTTCAAAAGTAAGATCTCAATATCATTTTGCAAAACTTTAATTATGTTATGCCCCCAATAATGGAAGCATCGACCAGTTATGCATAAATTATGACGTAGAGACGAATGTGTAATAGAGCATTCTGTAGATGGAAATGTAAACGTAGCACGTGTAAATGATCAAAGAAGAAATTCCCCCTCTTACGTTGCTTCTATAGATCAATTGAAGAACAACTAGTTCGGTGAAGCTAGAGGTCCTCCGTTTTCAATATAGCAGTGTATTGTGTCTACACGCAAATTTAATACAGCTTACGCCGTAGAAGGCAAGACGAAAAGAATCCAAGAAGCTTTCGACTATGCACCCAAATACGAGGTACATCTGTTTCTTGTGTCAACTATATCTCCACTAATTAATTTCACAAATCTACTCCTTTTATTGCTGCATAAGGCAGTCCTAAAATGTAGTGTGATGTAAATACTTTACTACAAAATTGCTTTGCTATGGATAAAATGTAAGGTAACATAATCATAAACAATAATATTATATCATCGGTCACTTTTGGTGAACTTCATCGTCATGGTTGATGTTGCCAAATGACCGTACACAACACAGTGTCTTTTATTAAATTTATGGTAACTTTCACACTTGTGTTACTCTTTGAACCCAACGTCTTGAAACATAATTCATCCAAGCTTTTTGAAGGTAATATGAAAAAAATCTGTACAATCTCATACATAAATTCATATCAGCTCCCTGTTACATGATGCAACATGCAGCGATAACGTGGAGAGATAAAGGTAATAATAAAAATTTCAATATTTGCATCGTTATGTTCAAGGCTGTAACAACTAAGTAGTAGTGACTATAAAAACTGTGGACCTAGATTTTCCGCGAGAAAAACATTGTGAATGAACTTGCAAGAAGACCTGTCAAAAACATTTGATAGCCTAAAGGCATTTTAAGTAACAGATTGCTTTCATTTATCATATTTCATCCATTTTTCCAAAAGATGTACAATCAAAAACAACAGTTGCCCCCGCTTCCCTATATTTTTGAAAAGTACAAAGATTTGATCTTAAACGAAAATTTTGCACCATAAAATGGGCTGTGGTACATACCGAAGTGCAAGATTGCTTCACCATCCATTTTCTACTTTTATAAATAAAAAATGATGCAATTAAAATTGGAATTCATAGCATACTCGATTTCTTAACTTGGTTCAAAAGAATCTGCCAGTTTTGCTTTACGCTATTTTCGGCAAATTTCTGTCAAGAGATATCTTACTTTAATGGATGTGCACGTGTAAGGGGCGTGATTGTCGCGATGAAGCCCCCAATATTTAGGGTCAAATAATTTTTTATCAATACTGTGCAATTAAATTAGCTTTCTTTCTATTCCAGAATTTGCGTCAGAGGCCGCTTCTGAAAAACAGATTTTCAACATTTTCTTCGTCCCCCAATCATGGTGGGCGACATTTTCCCACTCCATCAATTTCATAATGTAGCCCCCTCCATTTTTCTGTCGCAATTACGGTGATGATTGTCTAGAAACTTTCAAGTAGGTATGTTTGACGTAGCAGATGGATTGATATTTAAACGAATTGTCTATAAACAGTCGCCATTAAGAAAGTCAAATTACTTTGCTTCAACAATCATTATTAAACAAGCAGCTGAAAAGATCTGTGCACCATTTGACCCAAACCACATTTTATTCTCGAATGTAAGTTGGCCTTTCGCTTATATTGCAATTGTTTGCAACCATTTTGTGGGGTTTGAATGAGATTTCCATTATAAACCAGTCAATATCTAAACAGCGTAGGGTTGAAAAAGTGCAATATTTCTATCGTTCACTGTTTTGATTCAACGGTTCTATAAACGTCTATTCCAATATGACTAAAATTTGTGTTTCTCAACGTTGTAGCAACGTCATTTGCAATAAAAAATATTTCTAAAGACTTCTTTAACAGCTGTGGTTGATTCTCTTGATCAATTCCAAATATAATCGATTTATTTTTGGTATGCAAAATGGATAGTATTGTGATGAGTCTTTGTTTTTAAAAAGACAAGAACAGGTTCGATAAGCATATTCAGTAATTGTTTGTTCTCTCAAACTTTCCATCTCTTGGTCACACGGAGAGCTACTGACTTTACCGTAAGGCTGTGAAACGAAAAGTAAAGATAACTTAGTTGCAAATTTAACTGTCTGACGGGCGGAAACCACGAGAAGTAGTAACAATTCACTACATCACAACTTACTTTATTTTATTAAAGCCGAAGTTCTAGACCTCGACATTTTTGTAACAGCTACCTTGAAAGAAAAACTCGCTCCTAGCGTGAATAAAGAAGGACCTCAACTTCGTTATCGATGTATGCGACACATGAAAATTATAGAACTGGCTTTTGAAAACTGCAGAAAAAGCAAACAACAAACCCAAAACCTTGCCTAACATCTTCTAATAGATAGATACATTAATAGTCAGGTAATTTAGTATGATCAATAAGTAGTAAAAGACAAAACAAAATTAAGTAGAAGTAGGTAGGCATATAAGCCAGGCTTAAAAATGCACTAATTTAATGGGGGGAAAACAGTCAGGGATATTATAATGCTATGTAATTTGGATTAGATATAATATAACAGTGTTATTCCTTTACTGCGAAATGAGACGATGTGAGGGTTACGTAGTATGAACACGTTCGGAGGAGCACAAGTTAATTTAAAGCGGCCATGCTATATACACTGCAGTGAGAAGAGGGAAATGGATACAAAAGGAAAATCAAAGAGACTGCTTCCTATCAGAACAAATAAATGGAGCGTTCGGGAAGCAGATACACAGAACAAAAAACTTTGAATGAGGCTAAAGACAGTGGATAAGCTCTTAATCAGGAATTAATCTTAACCTTAGGAGGAAAAGAAAAAGAACAAGAATAAAAAGCAAAGAGGAAGGTGAAGAAAGGAATAAAACTCGTTTACAAAGACTGTTTGATTTAGATGAAGTAAATGCAAGTATGATCGAGTTCACAGCGTCAACAGAGCATATAACACATAAAGCTGACTTTCAACATGAATAGATTTTGATACAGGTGCGAAGTGGTAAAGCAGTCAAAACATAAATGTCTAAGGATGTTGACGTCTGGTCAGCAAAGGCCATTTACAAAAGACAGTGCGGAGATATCTCTGGTTGCGGATTTGTATTCATATGTTAAGATTTTCCTTCTTGTGCAAATTTTGAAAAGTGCTGATATGTTGTCATATATCAAGTAAAAAAGCACAATAAAATCAAAATATGTTTTGCTTCTATCGAGTAAAAGTAGGTAATTTTCAGACGTAGCCTAATGAAAAAACAAAAATGTTGTAAATTCAGTAGGCATTTGCATTTGCACGATTATTGATAAAGCAATAAAATTATTCCTTTGGTACCTTCTGCCTCCAACAAAAAAAACAAATTTAAGTAAAGAAACAAGAATTTAAAAGAAACATACTTAGTAAAATGCTCATGGGAACAGTATACACGCAGTTTCATAACAATCAACTGGCATTTTTAAAAAATAGCTGAACTTGCGGTCGAAGCTCACACTTATAAAAACGCCAAGAAACTACAATTCTACTTCTTGGTTAATAGACACCACCCGTATAAATGTTTGACAATGCAAATCAGAATAATAAAATTGATGATATACAAGCATATCTATTTTTGCCTGGATTTGAAATTTCATTACAATGAACCATTGTCAAGTTTTAGTTATGGTTCGTATTGAAGAGGAATGTTTTACTCAGTGAAGCTCAAGACTGTTTAAAAGAAATGTCTTAGAGCCCACGAACCTATCTTGTGTTTTACAAATTCTTATTGTAAACACCATAATTCCTGTAGCCCTGTCTTATAGTCATGACAAGAAAACTCATCTTTCGTCGTGTCTGTGGTTTGTCTTTGAGTTAAACTCAGTAGTTAATTACCATCTGGAAAATGGTGGTACGTGCCACCGTACAAAATTGTGTTAAAACCTCTAGAAAGAAGAACCGCAAGTTTTCAGATTGTGATTTTTTGTGTACAGCGATGACCAACAGCTGAGAGAGTATCAAACAGAAAAGACAACAGGTTATTTGTACGAAAAAGAACACGAGATTTTTCTTGTCTTATTATCCTAAGGACAGTAATACGAGGGTGGGAATCTTCGTATCGAGCTGTGGTATGTTAAGAAAATGTTTAAATAGGGAGGCGTGGTTAATTGCGTCATCTATCTTCTCCTTGGGGTATCATTCTTCGCTGACTAAGAGGACAACTTAATGAAAATAATATTGTAGACAAAGAGGAAAAGCAAGTCGTCGCTCCTGCGAGATCTGTATTATCCTCCTGAATCAAATTGGTTAAGTACCTCGTTTCTAAAATTATGCGTAACTTCTTTCCAGTTTGTATGCGATACGACTCAATATCAGATACATATCCTATTGAAACAGGTAGACGTTTCGAGATAACTCTTCTTGAGTGATCTAAAGCAGGGATCCATTGTATGTATGTACACAATAGTCAATACCAATTAATATCTTGGCATTTATTGATGAACCCTTGGCTATGGTCTGGGCACTTGCCAAAGGTGGCCTCCCTCTTGGTCACACATCTTTCAGAAATCGAAATTCCGACCCAGGCTTTAAACTCCGCGCCTCCGGTTCTACGTCAGCAACTGTCACGGCTGGGATACGTCGCCAGTGTTGCATACTCCCTTGTTTACAAACATGTACTTTTGTAGCAGCTAAAAGGTGTAAAATCATGTGAGTCTAGAAATCTTTTATCTGTTTGGGCCATCAGGATTTTAACTTTCATTGCCCTCGTATTTAATACTTCTTCCCCTTAGTGGAATATCATCCAAATCATCTGCTTTGCTTATGACACAAATATTACGGTCATTCCAGAACATTTTATAACCATTTCATAAAAACAAGGAACTTGTGTTCAATATTGCCCTTTCTTGACTTTGTTTTCTTGGTTTTATACCTTTGATTGTTTCTCTTAAATTTCAATATCTCGAGGATTTTGCCATCGTGTTGTTTGCCACATATTTTGCATATAAGTGAGTAACATATGCACTAAGAATTGCAGTCCAATGCCGTATATTACTTTTAGTCATTAAACTTAACTATATTGTTCTGTGCATGTAACATTTTAAAAACAATAAACACCTCCTTACGTTGCGTCCGCTTCGAAATGCTAAGAATGAAGACGAAGTAAAAACCTCTTTCCTTCACTTAAGACTGATGTGCAAGATTATCAGATTTTCGCGTACTAGTTTGTCAATATTTTCTCCTGTGGTAATTAGCTATTCATCGTTATTGTTTGTTACTGTTTCGATGTTATCTTCTTTTTACTCATCTTCTTGTAATTATACTTTAAAGCCTTGTTAATTTATATCTAGTTTAGTATTAATGTAATCGTCCTTACGAGGATCGATCGAAAAGCTTCGGCAAAAAATGTAATTCGCCTCTTTCTATATTTCCCATGTAAGGGGAACTGTGAGCACAAATTATCTTCCATTATTCAAAGGAAAAGATTTATTCCCAGAGTATTGAAGATGTCCTTTTTAAGTTGGTGCTTAATTAACGTACAAGTACACCTCCATTATGGAACCATTTTCCTAGTGTTCTATGTGATAACTTCCTTTCGGTTCTGATAAACTCGAAAATTTTAGTGATTTGTTTGCTTGCATGTCTCCAATGGCGGGATAAAAATGATATGTTTTGGTAACCATTCCGAAACTGTATTTACTTCATCCTTATATCAGTTCTAGATCAATATCATATCATATCATATCATTATGTTTTGAATAAATTGTCACGAGATAATTGCAATGGTAGTGTGGAAGACGAACTTGATTGAATCAGGAAAAGTTGAGTTGAAAGAGCAGCAAAATTAGCATCTTCGAAGTAATTCAAAGTGCATATTTTCTCCCTTAATCTAAAACTTTTACACGCCCAAGGAATACACTGTGTACATTAAAAATGTTTTCTTTAGTCAAAGGGATCTTGATTGTCCTTGACAAAAGGGGATTGTGAAATTTAAATATTTTAGAATTTTCACCTTATTCTTAAATAGCTGTTTTGTAAAAATGTGAAACGTGAAAATTTGCTAGCAAAAGTAACTTCAATGTGTCTCAGTATTTACTTTAGCGTTAAAGCATTTTCTTTTTATAAATATGGTGCATTATTGAATGGAAGCTCTAAGACCTCCGTCCCGCGTGTCATAGCGCAGATCTCATGATCCAGTGTAAAATACAAGTAAAACTTCAAGCTTGAGCAGATGCACGGAAACATGGTCATTACATTTTTATACAAATATTGTTAAATTCATGTAGAATATTAAGCGACCCATTGAGTACAACTAATGCCCTAAATCAAAATAAACTTTAGGAAATACCAACATCGAAATAAGTACATGCTACTAAGTTATTTGATATTTAGCAATCGTGAAGAGTCATGAGAAGCTATGATTCCTTCCCCACTTCTTTAACATTTCGTGCCCTTTGTCGTATTAACTATTAGAATTCTATCATGAAATATGTAAGATAGCAAAAATCTTTCCTAATCATTATTATGCAGGCTACGCATGGCTATTAACTGTCCTTGCGAGCTCAGTTCTAAAAACAAAGCATCGTGATTTCAGTGATTCACTATAAGACGTGGAGTAACAAAATTTTTTTATTTTGATAGAATTTTGAACATCTTTGACACAATCGTCATACGATACCTCTTCTTTACATTTCAAATAGGAATTTGCCTGTCCACATTTTAACATGCAATACACTTAAAGTGACAGAAACATCAAACAGAACATATACATATTCTGCAGGTGGTTGTGAGAATATTTGAGTCAGACATTAATTCATGTATATCTGTAATTAAAAAAAAAATAGAATTGATCAACTCCTATCGCATTGTTATGCCAAATCGAGTAACATTTGAGTCATAGATTTCTTTTTCTTTGTGATCATTTCTCCAGTAAATTTACCTAGGATACAAATCCTTCTCAAATAGTTGACAATGACTGTACAAGCCTTAGTGTCTTTGTGCAGCCTAAATCGAATTAAACATTGATATTAAATTGTTTTCAGTATTACAATGAAAACATCGACAAGTCGTCTTGTCTTTTATCAGATTACATGAAAGAAGTGAGTCAATTTAAAGTGCATGTTTGTTAATTTTTCAAATCATCCTGCGTTTGGGACTACCTTACGTTTCAGCCTCGCTCTGGAATGTTTTGACCACAAAGAGGCCAAAATACTGAAGTTCGGCCATGCTTCATGCCATGGGACGTAGGCTATATTACAGCTTATATTTAACTTACGAAGCATTGAAGACTTTCTACCTTCTTTAAAAAATTATAATGCAAATTTTTTTACTTCAGGTGGATTTTACTTAGAGAAAGAGGTAATACAAAATAGCTAGGCTTAAATATTCTGGCCTCTTTGTAGTTGAAGCGGTTGGGAATGAGGCTAAAATACAGAAAGGCCACCAACGAAAGGTGGTCCCCAACAGTAATCAAAGTTTGAAAATTGAAAGTCTATATAGCCTCGAAACTAGGAAGAGAAACGGCATATCAAGGAGGCGTCGCTAAAAGCCATTAAAAATTATTATCTAACGTATATAAGAAAAGGTAGTCATCAGCAGAATATTGACCAGAAGCAAGGGTACGTCTGTCATAAACAAAAAAGTGGGGACGTTTTTGTAAGTGAGAGGAAAGTTTTTAGTGCTTAAATGTCTGAATTCTAAATTGAAACTTACCTTAGTAATTAGTGTAACAAAAATAATAAAATTTTTTAATGTTTTTAGGAGGTTTATTCGAGAGATTGGGTTCTAAAATGGATCAGGGTAACTAAACTATTGTTCAATCTTAAGCGAAAGAATACGGAGTATACAGCTATATCTTGCTAATTAAGGAAAGTCCCCTTTTGATATGTTTTGTATTGTTGGTGAAAGAAAAAGGATTTTGTAAGAAACTGGCTGCCTATTGTTACATTTTGCTCCCCGTAAGCATTATTTCAAGTGAGAAATCAAATATAAAGTAACCATAAATGATTATTCCTTACTAAAAAGAGACTTTTTACAAAAATGCTAGAAAGGAGAAGGTCTTTACTCAAAAAAGCATTTTATGTGGAAATTCATTAGGTTAGAAAATATCGAATCATACCATTTTTCTTTAAGAAAGGGGAGTTATTTGGACTTTAAAATATTACCATGTTTTTCTATGAGCTGGGATATTACAGCCTGTTAAAACTAATGAGTGCCTACCATCTTCACGTATTTTACTATTGCTGCGGTATTCGAAACATGAATGTTCTACTCAGTATGTCTTGACTCTTAAATTGATCAATCCAAAATCAGTTTTATGTTGAAATCGTTTAAATAAAGTTTTTGTTTCAAATTGGCTTAAAAATGCCTTCTTCCCTTGGAAAAAAATACTTTACAAAAAGGGATAGGCAACAAAAGCTTTTTTGATGGAAGTTGCTAACTTAGGAAGTAAGCAACATTACAAAATGGTCGTTTTGTACTCTTCCGTTATCAGCAATAGATGAGTCAGGTGGAAATCCTAGCCTAGCATTTAACAATTAATCAAGCAAAATGACAGGCAAAAGATGACACAATATTAAGCCCAAAATTTCTTTTTGCCATGTCAATTCGTAGACACATTACGCCCTGTTTACAAGGGTGCGGATCGAAAAGAAACAATGCGATAATTTATATGGATTGACCTTACGTTTACATGGATCCTAGTTTGGACCTTCAATTCGTACCAATTTTGGATCTCTCTTGAAAGTAAACCAGTTTGGAAGTCATGTAAGCACTTGGATCCCTACTAGAACTGGAGCCGATTGAAAATGAGGGAAGAAAACCCTGTCACTACGAGGTAAACTTGACGTGATATTCATTCATGTTTGATTTTTGCATTAAGATTGACACTTAAATTCATTAAGGTCTATTAATGGTATATCAACTTTTTCAGTGCACCTCAAATAATAGTAAAATGACTTTTTTTTTGGCTAATTTAAAAGAGGGTTGTGGATCCAAGTAGATCCGCTTGTGTTTGAATACCCTGCAATGTGGGATCGAATCCATATGGTGTCATGGTGACATTAATGTAAACAGCCCTTATCGCAAAACACCTAAACTTCGATGTGTTTGGGATGTCCCGAGTAATGAAAATAACATCATGGCTACATGAGATCACTCGGGACACCGCGATATAAGGAATCTCAAGGGTTAAGAAGGAGAAGGAGGACAATAGAAATTCGCAAGCAGGAGGAGAAGGGGAGGGAAGGCCAGTCTCCTTGTCAGTAGTTAATCAAGATCGGATTTGTTAACGAATGATTGTAAAAACAGAAACAGAGCAGGAATTGTAAGAGAAATGTTTTATTTTCCTAAATAATAACTTGTAGACTTTTCTTGATTTAGTTTATTATCCTTATGATTTTGGACAAACCAAACGAATCTGATTTGCCATGAATCACACGACACTTTTCTATTTGTTCCCTCATGTTCCAACAGTTCTGTGTATGTCTTGCTACTAGTACAATGCTATTTAGTCAAGAAGAAGACATTTCATGAAAACGTGACAAATTCAACCTAATAAAATCTTCCTACTTCACGATATGGGCACATATCATTACACTCTGTGTCAAAGTTTCACAGTATTAAAAGTTTTAAGGTCCAGACAAATAGCAAATATGCCAATGAACCCACTGCGTGATCTCTATTAACTGACTTATGAAAACTCCACTGATGAAATATGTTGTTTTTCTAGCAGCTACATAAGCTCCTAAGTCTGCATCGGTAGTAGAAATCAACATCTAAATTTATTCAGTTTTGACAACCAGCCTTCATGGGCAATGTCCAATTCACAAAGACAGTCCATTTAAAGTCACCATTAGTGACATCTGCCAAAAGACTACCAGAAGGAAACTGCTACTGGACACCAGGAAGCAACAGATGAATTTCTTTGGACATGTTATGAGAAACATCAACTCGAGGCCTTGTCAGTTACTGGAAAGATTGAAGATAAAAGAAGCAGAGGATGACAAAGGCAAACATATTTGAAGAGCATGTCCTTATGGATGGATGTTCTGTGCTGTACTATTTTGAACAAGTCTCAAGACAGAGGGAGGTGGAAATCCATGATCGCCAACTGGCAACTGGGCACTTGGTGAACGGGAATAAGAAGAATAACAGTGACATAGTTTTTATTTCTCTAAAGTGTTCGCCAAGCACATCATTTTAAATTCTTTCTTGTCGATGATACTTTGCATTTTTTAAGCTTCTTGCTTTTGAACTCCTTTTTAGTATTGACAAATCTAAAGTTTTGAAGCACAAACAGAATGATCGATAACAATCAGTACTAGTCAATCAAGTTATTTTCAAAGACCACTGTATTGTATATGTTGCAAGATTTCGGAAGAGATGGAAATCAAATTTTTTCAAAGCAATCAAATCAATGTTCAAGTATGTAGCGCATCGTGTTATGATTTCCCACAACATATGAGAAATCGAATGTCATGGGTACTTGATTGTGACTAATCTTTGCTCTTGCTTCGTTTAGGGTAATTAGTAACTCCATTATTGAAACCAGCACACTCATCTTTGTCTAACTGCATCGTGATCGATAGTAAGACTTGAGGGAGATGGCAAAACGTGGTCAACAATGAGACACATTAAATGACCTCGCTTTCGCGGATCAATGAATAGCTATCCCTCCAACTGTACTAAATTACTTAATCCCATTTCAAGAAAACCCTATATTGATCTTTTTAAAGACTATCTCAGTTCTATTTCGACATAAATTATGCAGAATAATGATAATTTATAATCTAAAACCTTCCCGGTAAGTAATAAATACAACGCATGCCATAGTAAATCAGTCAACTGTAACTTGAACTGTACTTTACTTTATTCATGCATATATACTTAACTATGAAATAGAAATCAGGCCCAAAGCCAAAGGGGCAAAGCCCTCCTCACAATAACATGCCCCCCTCCCCTTGTATGCAGAAAATTTACATGGCTTTGTACATAGAGTTGCACCTCGCAATTTTTACATTGCCATCCTGTAAAAACATCTTGTCCCCTTGCTGAATTCGTCCTAGCTACAAGTCTGATAGAAAATAATTCATAAAATAAAATTAATAAATAATAGATCTGTAACATAAACTGGTACTTGTTGATAACTTGCGATATAATGGACCGAAGATGTCCAAGATATGTTTTTTCGTAACACAATAAGAAGATCTCTTCTAACCACATACCCCTAGAGATAATGACTTAAAAGTTAGGAGGTATAAATTACATCTGATTTTCTTCACGTGGGCTCACACTTCCATTGACACGATATAGGGTAAAATGCCGACTACATACAACAGCGTTTCGCTACCCAGACAATCGGCCCGTTGGTTTTATCATACGTGGTATAACATTAGTCGGCAAATCACTTTAGAGCTTACTAACTCCTCCTCAATTTTTTTTCAGTAGTATTCGAAAAGATTTAATGTTTAAAAATTTGCAGAAGATGACTTTATTAAAAAATCTGATGCCTCCCATAAACAACACGCAAAATACCTATCTGCTATGTTTATTGTTTTCCATGGTATAAAGTGCCTGATTAAGGTCAGAGGTCAGAACTACATATGCTATATCCTCACGACATCTTTTCACTATAGACACATTCAAGTTGATTTCATTCGTGTTGTATGTTACCAGCATATGTCAAACATGAATTTGCATGCAATACGTAGGTAATTGGAACAACTTACAAAGTTAACGCAACCTTGTCAATTTTGGGCTTGACCGATGAGCATTAGTCTTACTATTTAGACACTCCTAGGTCAGAATAACATATGAACTACCCTCACGACATCTTATTTGAATGCTATGACCACATTCAGGTTGGTATCATTCGTATTATATGTTATTAGCATATGGAAAACTTGCATTTTCATGAAATACTTACGTATTAGGAGAGCCTACGAATTTAACGCAACTTTGTCGATTTCTCAGCTTAACCAATCGACATATCGCTGTTTCCACGCCTACACATCTCTTCCTTAATTAGAATGTTATCATCTCTTGTGCTTGTTTCCAATAAAAATTGATAGCTTATGTTCAAAGATGCTCATGTTCAAGGGTGTTTAAAGGGCAAATATATTTTGGATTGTAGTCGTAAGTTCAACCAATCACGATGTCACTTGCCACATTATTTACAAGAACATTTCAACATTCTAAACTTAAAAGGGTTAATCTGTCCTTGATCAATTTCTTTATGTTGTGGTTACTTCATTGTAGTAACGTTTGTTCACATACTTGTTGCTAAATGAAACTTTAAAATATGCAAAAGTGAGAACTCTCCGTATCTGATCATAGTGTTAAGCTACTGTTTACTCATCGAGCACACTGCCTACTCGCTAAAGTAACGCAATGGAATGCCAATGCTTGTCCACAGCTTACATCGTGTAGCATCTATTGATACCAGTATTAAATGACAGTTGCCATTACGAGCCTTCCAAGTCTGTAGCACAGAAAATAATGGCGGCATCCATGTTTAACATGGCATACTTTGATATCTACTACAATGGTGCAAAATCTTTCATGAAATTAATGCAAGTACTTTGTTGATGGTTTGGAATTAAGACAAGAATCTGGGTTGTAAAAAGTCAATGCTAGACATTTTGAACTAAAAAAAAGGAACACTACTCAACTTGACTTTTTTATCATAAAAAGGTAATACAATGTTTCCTCCTATATGTTTGATATACGGTGATATACTAGCCCTCTAACTGGGATCAACAACTCAAACAATTATAAACTACTTCCTTTCATTCAATTGTTGAACATTAAAAAACTGTTTTCTCATATCTAGTTCACAAAATAATAGGCTACAATTTTTCATGAATGGATTCTCAAAGTCTGTGCACGCGATGTGATAATACCAACTAATTATAAGTTATACAACAAATCAAATACGTCATTGTCAGTCGACAAGAAATCATACCAACTTTTTTGCAGGACACATTTTAAGTGGCGACAGTAGACAAAAACCGAAGCATTTCCATTAAATATCTGAAAAAGCAAAACGTCATTTTATCCTTTTACAGGAAATCTGAATTGTATCTGATGTGTAGAAGCACAAAGACATTATCCCTACCTCTTTCTTTCTCTCTTCTTTGCTGTGCTTTGGAGACGAAGTAGAACTCCCCACGCTTTCGAAGCATTTCTGATCTATACCAATGATCTTTATTAACTGATGAAGATGAATATAAATTGCTTTCTTACACCTACATAATACCTTCCTATTGGCTCACGGGATCCTTTTTGTAATTGTAGACATATTAAAAGGCTATATTTTTATGCAAGTTGGGAGGGCATATTGTCGCGGAACTCCCATTAAAAACAAGGCAAGTTATTGAAGCAAGGCATACAATTACCTAATCCGCCTTAGGCTTAATAATCGGATTCTTCATAATCAATGAAAATTTACAAAATAAATACTAATCTAATCTCCAAACCAAGGCGTATGCCCTTTTTATGACACCAAAGAACAAGCCGGGTTTTCCAATATTTTAATCTCTTGTATTCTCAAAGTGACTAGTTTAGCAAGAGTCCGGCCTTTTTACTACCGCTGTTTATAAATATCTAATCCTCTATCCGTGTATCTTAGACTCTTATTTTGGCCCAATATAAATTTACATTTTTCAGCTGCCATCTGGGATGTTTCCTAGAATGTCTTCATAGTTTTGGAAGTGTATCTTGTCAAAAACTGACCAGACTGTTCACTTTCTGCTGAAAGCAAGACACCTCTTACATACTTTTCTAGATACGTTTCAAGTAAGACCAAAGCTGACATGTCGCTTCGCAAGTGTAATTTGCGGACCATAAATTTTACCAGTTGCAATCGTACCTAATGATTAGTAGATACGGGCAGAAGACACCTTTCCGGCGGATAAATATATTTTCTATACATTACAAAATGACTCCTGTCAATTTTTTAAATCTATGAAGAAATAAACAGAGAAAAAGGAGAAAGGGCAGTGTTGAGTAGATTTTTGCTGAGCTGCACTAGCTTCACTTTGATAACGAGGCTAAATTTGAATTTGTGTAGGATTCTTCAAAGACACTTGTAAGCGTGGACAATAATATCGACTGATATTTTAAGACGCCGTAGGACATATATCATGATACATGTAAGTTTATTATAGAGCTTTCCTAGGATTTCCGTTTATTTCTAGCCAATCAAATAGTGTTCACTCTTATGTCAACTATGTAAGGTTATGGTGAATATCATTAGAAGAAATTCTCTAGCCTATCAACATGCCTTCTCTGTTAATAATCACACCTCGATTTCTTACACATATTTTCTTATCAACATTTTACCTGACGTTTCTTGTTTCCTATATCTTGCTTTTGCACATCCTCTCGTCCAAAACTTGTAATTTATGAGATAGAGTGTATCATATATTTCACATTCACTGTAGTTTACTTTATCTATGAGTACGTTTACACTTTACGTCAATGATAAACACCATCAGCTTTGCCTGTCGAGTATTTTTGTAAGGCAATGCGCAAAGAAATTTATGAACTGAAGCGTCATGTCTCGCCTGTATTTTTCTCATGCATCCAACTCTAACTGTAATAAAGCTCATGCTAATACCTGATGCCTGTTGAAGGGGCAAAGCTGAATGCATCTTGCAAGTACGCTGTCAAAGCATCAACCTTTGATCAAGAATAAAGGGCAAAAATGGGGGGGGGATGAGTACATTGTTCAACAAATTTATGTTACAAGTCATTGACTCTGTGACAAATGATCATGTAAATTGATACTCATCATCTGTCTTATCTGTGGTAACCATAGAGACAAATGTTACTACGTCATCCGTTGAGAATAAATAACGATAATTACAGGCGTTTGAATCTAAAATTGATTACATGTAACCTATGAATTCAATGCCAAGCAAGAAAAAAAGCCTAACATCTTTTTCTTAAGCAGATATTTAGGACAAAAGATACGTAAGTAAGAGTACATTTTATCGGTCCTTTATCTCTATCATTATTTTGCAAAGTTTTAAAGATAGCATCGGTCTTTCTTTAAATCATTATGTATGTGGACTCCACATTTGATACAAGACAGATAATTTTTCATTCATAGTTATTAAGGATCAAGGTGAAGGAGTACGAAGCTTAATGGAGAGGAGCTGTCTCCCACAGGTTTGGGATATTTCCATACGAAACAAGAACACAGAAGATTTTATTTGGTATTTGTGACAAAGTGTTATTTATTCCAAATTTTACGACATGATTCTCTCTTTCATGTTATTTGACAATCCAAAAAATATCAGTGAAAGTCTGTCTCCTTGAAGTCAAGAGGAAAATGATGCAAGAGTGTCCTCCTCAATTGCAGGATGTGGTGGTAATGAAATGAGGGGTATTACTGTACGTACAGAGTACAAAACTGTATTTTTTATCTCTCTTTCTCTGCAGTTATTGATGGCCTTTAGGTACTGTAAACAGGGTCTTGGAAGTGAGAAATAGATAGCTCTATGCTATTCGTAAACTCGTTGAAAGCTGTGGTGAAGATAATGCTTGCGGTTGTTCATACTTCTACATGCCACCAGTAATGTCTTTCAGCCTCAGCTTAAGTCTACTACTTGGTATGGAAATCAAATGATGGAATTCTTCTCTTGGCAAAGCGTGCAGATGTGCCACGTGTACCCGGGGATATTAGGAAGCTCTTACAAGATGACTGCGACCCTCCAAAGGGTAACCTACGCGGTTGAAAATTCCTAATAGTAGTTCTAATGTACACCAATCTTTGCAAAATGTGATAGATAATGCTAGGTCAACTCTTAATCTTGTTCAAATATGTCAAAGATTGCCGATTTTCAACATGCTCATTGCCGTCCTTAAATTATATCAGCTCGTGCACCTTTACATACGTAATATTACTTAGATAAGATAGAAACATTTGCCAAGACAAAACATTGTTGCACTGTCATCATACGGTAGCATCTTTTCACAATTTAATACCGGTAATGTGGGAGTCTGCTTTCCGCAGTAAATTGCATGAGTCTATCACTATAATTATCTAAATTTTTATTTATGGATGATCTGAGGAACTCCTGCAAAAGATAGATAGTGTTTTTCTATCTTTCCATGAAGATACAATTAGGGATTTTCAAATTATTTTTCTTCTTGCATACAATGATCAAACTAGTTCATTTTTAAATAAGGGTCAGGCTATTATTTGACAGATCTAAGATTGCTTAGGCGATTTATAAACTACCAGTAAGAATTTAGGCATACTGTTGATATGACGCCAATCGTCATTTTTTTTTATCCTCGAACTGGTACCATTGCATGTTGTGTTCGCTCAAGAGATGTATACCTCTTTTAATGTAGTAAGATACTTCATGTAAAACTTAGGGTGGATTTATCTAACGTTTGGATAGCTTCTTTGTTGATTTTCATATTTACAGACCACTGTACTTACATTTCCAGACTACGCTGCAACATACATGAGCTTTACAAAGCTACCAATCCTTGAAATTAGTAGTCTGATATTTAAATTACGTCAAGTGTGCTATTCTTCAAGGGGCGTAAGTAACAACTTTCGGAATTATTCTCCTGTCAAGATAAACTACTGCGGATAATTTTGATTTGGTTCTTTGATCGAAACCTAATCAGTTGCGTTTTGCTAAGTTCTAGTATTGTATTCGAGACACTGGATTTGAACCCTTTGTTTTCCCCTCTGACTCTAACAGAAATCTTTCCGTTACTCAAACCTTCGTTCAAATGAAAATTGTTTTTAGTAGTTCACTTTTCTAAATTAATAGATGGCATAAACTTAACAAGATAATAATACAATCTGTGGCCACTTCTGAAATGGCGAATAAAAGCTCTACAACTTACAAACGTGCATTATTAACTTCTTTCAACCAAATTACCGCTTCAAGGAAGGGTATAAATCTATTTTTACAAAATTTTACAACTGGTTTAGGCATTACAAAAATCTTTGGATATTGAAAGCAGAATTTTCATCCAATATCCAGAAAATATCCAGTGCATATATGAAATGTTTTTATTTAAATTTCCTCATCTAGCGGCACCTTTCTGCATTTGAGAGTATAATGTATGATCAATAAAGTGCTTCCTGTGCCCTTAAAAACTTTGGAAACTCTCCATTCCAATGTTTTTTTTAATAAAAAACGCTGTCAAGTAGAGCCCTTGGGCTTCATTTTTCAGGATGGGGGATAGCAGCTGCTTTGTCTCACTAATTGTGGCCCCAGAATTGTAAAATAGTCAACGTTAAATCTTTTAGCACCCCCCCCCCCCCCCCCCCCCCCCACACCCCCACCCCCCCCCCCCCCCCACAATTTTTAAAAAAAAAAACACCCCCACCCCTCTTTCATCATTCGGTTGACAAAA
>JAAAKL020002878.1:0-24628 GCA_010016065.2 Carybdea cf. marsupialis auct. non (Linnaeus, 1758) | reverse complement strand
AGGAATTTGTGTTTAAGCTGTCAATGTTTTAGCGCGCTCTGCACTCGCAGGAGTCGTGACATGTCTCCCACAACGTCTGCAAATTGTGAATTTCGATCCACCCTGTAGTATTAATAGTTTCATTGTGTTGTAATTCTCTACCGATGTAAAATCAACTGACGAGTATCGACGAAAAGCTTCTTGATCAAAATGAGTTGCCTGTTTAATTGTGTCTTCAAGTTCTGTAGTACCAGGAGTATGCTTAATTACATCTCCTAATTGTAAGTAGGCAAGCCCGAATAGAGGAAGTTGCCTAGCAGGTCGCAGATGACACTGTAATCGTCAACATTGCGCACAGCAGTTCATGAATACTGAGAAAAAGAGAGTGAGACTCCCTTAGGAACCATTTGAGGAATCTGTTAATATTGTCACGACCAAATCAATGTACGTCCACTACTTTCCTTAATACTACGATTTCAGTTTGCAGATGCGACCGGTCACCATTTGTCACAGTGTCATAAATCAAGTATAAGAGTGCCTCCGATTTGCAAATAGGGAGGAAACAAGAAGGCGCTCATCGACTGAACTAAGCCCTAGTAAAACGTAGAGATCTCCGCTGGAACACGCTGTTTATATATGAGAATATTTCCAAGAACACACAAGTGTACAGAAGCTCTTCTAGTCCGATCGTGGATGTCATAATGGGAAAAAATAGGTTCTTAGGAGCCATTTGAGTGCACTTTGGTTTCGGTGACATAATAAGTCCAACATCTTATTTCCTGCAGTTTCATCGTTATCTGTTTCTTTAAGTCGTACCGTTACCGTCTCTCCCAAACTTTTTATGGTTTGAAGGGTTGCACTCACTATTGAACAAACTAGTCACCATAAAGTATGCTCTTGACTGCAAAAGTTTGGCCGCCTGCTTCTGAGTGTCGTAGAATTCATGCACAACATTACCTACAAAATCAAATCTCGGTAGAATTATGATGTTGTTTAGATATCACTGCCGGTGCTTCTATCTACGTTTGATAAATTAATGAAACTATATAAGGGATCATGTCAATTTTTATGTCCAACGGACAACTTCTGTAATATTACCCTAAACATACATCCATTAATATATGTTACAACTTAAATTTGGAACAAGCTTTTCGTTTTGATTAAAAATTTGGGAGCTAAATCAAGTTTTATGGGGCTAAGTCCCTCCATAACTCCGAGGCTAAGGGTCTACCTTCAACCATGAATAAGCATCCAGAGTAGTAGGTCACCTGCGTGCTCCTGCTTAGATAAACAGGGATGCACTCATAGCGCATTCTGCCACCCAAGACCTCCTGCTCAAATTTTTCTCTCGATGAAATCGCGATGTCTCCCGCTGTTGCTGTTGTACAGGTTGGAAGATCTGCACTTTGATTTGATGTAATGAAGAGACTAGCAGATAATTAAAAAACGTTCAAATACTCTTGGTTTCATATTTATGAGCGTGCAGCGCACGTCTAGCACAGCTGGAGAATACGCCTCTGAATTCTCGAGTCAAGATGTCGCAAAGTTGGTAAGAGAACCACAAATGATAACATCCCATCATCGATAACTAAACGTAATTTGGGTTGATTAGGAACCTTTCTTAAATAATTCAACCTCACATTAACTCCATTTCCATCATCTCTCTTACTGGCATTTATGAGAATGAAATCAATGACTTTCTTAAGAGATGCTGCTATTTCTCTGAACCTCTCCCTTTCACTCTCCTTGTAGACACGAGTCATATAGAAAAAGGTACCATGTTTTGCCGAACTTGGAATACCACTGAATGCATCAGAATCAGAGAAATAAAATAGATATTTACATTATGAAATTTCAATTCGATTCATACTCGATATATTGAACATTGAGAATTTAGCATTTACAGTAGAAGACAACTGGCCTAAATTGCCCCTATTGCTAACATTTCAGGGACTTATCATCATGAATGTTTTGCAAATCTCGAGGGAAAATGGACAATATGTGACACTGTTAGTGTCTTTTATGAACCATACAGCCTTGGTGCGAAGTGGAAACAGCACTCAACCCGGCGGATTTATTTCTATGGCAGGTTAAGAATCTTGAAATGATGATGCCGTGACGTAGGTAATCCTACGTTGCGAAGAGTATACTAGTCTCGCAAGGCAAAGTAATCGCAGCCCCGATACAGAAATTGATAAACAACTACCTCCACACTAGCTGCACAATCAACAGTGAGAGGCACTCAAAAGAAAACATGACAGACCCGATTAGTAATTCTTTCATTCCAAATCTATGAATATGGTGGATCCCAAAAGCTTTCTCCTGCCTCGCAGTTAAGTGTGACATCATTTCTACTTACTGGCACACGTTTCAAGGTGCACAATCATCCGATGATCCCAAAGACAGGAACTGGAATAAGCCTACTAAATCTTAACAAAACCTTCTCTAGAAGACAAACTAAAAGCAGAAACAAATTTTTTCTCTCCAATGGCTACGCCGAGTATAGTAGAATCTACTATAAAATCAAACATCGACCAATTTGCTAGTGAAAAACCGTTTGGGTCCGAAAAGATCCCTTTTGTACTTAAATCTACCTTAGCTGAAGAACGTTTCGTTTTGATTTTAAAAAAGAAGAAAAAGAGGGCATACGAAAATATTTGGCCGATGTGGGTCAACATGTACTTTACGTTTGTAAGAAAGCATTTTCAACTAATCGCAAAGATCGTATGTGTGCCTCCCACGAACTGCTGATGTGTTGTTTACTTAGACGTTCTTGCAAGCGCACGCCTTACTGTGTAGTTGAGTCTCGGGGCTACAAGAACAAGCTGAGTGCTCATGTATCTTCGCCATGCTGCGAGTCTATTATCGCCTGGGACCGAGTTGATCTTTCAACGGTCAACAATTACGGAACAGTCAACGATATCAAATAAAGCACCACCTTATTACTGAAATACGATCTTTCGAATCATGGGATATACAGGATTTATGAACAAAAATACCATATAAATGTACATGAGTAGAGCGTCATATACATGTTTTACGCAATTTATCATTAAAAAACGGTAAAAAACTAATAGCAGTTCGTTCAATTGAACTACCGTCAAATCATTCCAAAGTTTACAAAATCTTACCAAAACATTAACTGAATGCGGCAGCTGCCATATTAATACACAATTATCTTCCATGAGAAATCTTTCTCATTATCCATTATTACCATGTCTCCTGACATTCAAAACGCGAAGAGGCGGTTGGAAGCAAAGATCTTCTGTCTGCGATACACCCAGTTTCCCTACGCGAAGAATAAAACCATTCATAAGGCACAAAGCGATATGTTACACTAAATAATTCCACGATAATATGTCTTGTGCAGTGATAGTATCTCTATAACTGAAATTCTATTCTACTGTCCCCTTGACTTCGCAATCAATAATCCAACCACCTTTTCACATCCACCGCCTCCAGCATACCATGGGTGACCTTTAACGGAGACCGTCTCAACAAATCTCTATGCAAATTCTTGCAACGATTCGAATAACACTAGTGATTATACTACCACCTGATATACTTCGATTGACTCTGTTACGTAAGTCAGAGCACTCAATTGTTCACTGAAAGCGACAGAAATCTGGACAACAATGTAATAACAAGTAAAAAGCCACTCATCAACACATCTTAGCTGCCGTCGTACTTCCAACGTTCCATACTGTTTGTCCTTAAATTTGACATTGGTACGGAGAAAATTGAATATGGACACTGGCTGCGCTTGCGTAGAACAAGACTTCACGGTCATCCTTTGTCTACCAGCGAAAGGCCATCTCTTTCGCGTTTCTAAAATATCTCATACTGCATTTACTTCTGGTCCTAAATGTAAAGGTGTCTCAAATGACTGTGAGAATTTCAAATATACCCTTGTAGACTACTAACAAATACAAAAGACGATAATAACCAATTTATATTAGATGCCTAAAAAAATACAGCTCCAGAGAAACGTTCATCGTCGGTAAATGTGACCGATTTCGCCACGCCCGCTCCCATTTACTTGCCTTGCTGTTAAACTATGGCAAAACGCATAACGTTGGCCTCTTTTTGAACTCTGAATGCATAAGAACGAGATTAAATGTAAAATACGCCACATCTGAAAAATCCTACATCGTTTGTGGACAAAGCGAGACACACTTGACTACTTCATATAAATGGTAGGCGAAGGGCATACCATACATGCATTCCACTTCCTGGCACATTCCTAAACAAAGAAAATTGTATTTTACCAATGGTTACAAAATGCTCAATTTTAACATTTAACATACTTTGCACGTAGTTTACCGGCATTACGGTCTTGCCACTATTTACACCTTGTGGCCTTTCCGCTCGTTCGTTCCAGCTCATAACTACACAGTTCACAATTTCCTAAACCTATATAAAGCATCAAATCTACAAAAATAGACAAAACATGACAATCGTTTAACAAGAAACGTCTACCAGATTCCAAGTTGCAGGCAACTGGATTAAATTGCAGTTCATTTTGATCTGACATTTGACAAAGATCGATCTCTAGCTTTTGCATACCAAATTTTACTAATCTTAAAAGAATGCAGACTCACATCTACCACAAGATACAAAACATAAAATGATCCTATTATTATGGATAGAAAAATATTTCCATTCTATTCATGAATCAAATACATGAAATCTTTCAACGCGAAAATACACGACCACTCCGCATCTTATAGAAAAATCTCGACGAATTGCATTACTGAACATTGCCTAGGAAGATTACTGCTACTTGAAACAAGTGGTGTCGGGAAAAGAGACCTTACTTTGGAGATGTATTCGATCCACGCAATGCAGACAACGCTCCATTGTACGGAGGAAAGGATCTACCGAAGCATTACATTTCTTTAGTCACTTAAGGCTGATGGGCACTTCTATATAGCACATACTGGCAACGGAATCCTAACCTCAAAATTCCCTGTGCTTTCAGCATTCCCTTTACAGTTGGGTCGAATTCAACTTCTAACTTCTTACCATCTTGCACTAATGTGTAGGCTCTGACAATACTACAGAAGCAATCACAATAGCGGACGCAAGTTGGCACAGCCTCGTACTGAAAATTCAAATAAAGTTCCTATCCATTAACTGTAAATCAATCGAATTCCTTTGGTAGAACACGCTGAAAGGACTTTTCATATACAAAATATTCTTGGTGACCATGCCAGAACAACGCATGACAAATACTTCTTTCGGTGAATATTAAAATGCTGTAGTATCGGGAAACCATTATTGCTGGAAAGAGATGAAGGTACATAGGTGTGCCTATTCCTGACCTAGTACGTCCGCCCTCGTCTGCAGTTGCAAAATACAGGATACATTAAACCGACAACCTTAAACACAATTTTAAACCCACAAATACGCACATCCCACAAAGACTGCAATTCCATAAGACCCCGAGTTGTCCCATACATTGGCGTGACGAGCCTTTCGCTTCGCAATACGTTTTGTAAAATAGCTGGTTAGTGGCGGAAGTACACATTGAAACACAAACCAAAATCTTTATAGACTGGACTGGTTGCGTCCATGGCATTATTTCTTAGGCAATACACCTACGTTCTGCAGAAGGCCAATAATCGACTTATTTGGCACTGACAAGGACGATTTAACCACTTGGCTCCGCCGATAAGATATACTTAAAAGAGTAGCGTTTGCCAAATTTTCTTAGTTCTGCGTTTCGAGCATATAATGACTATCAACCACCAGGGAAACAAACATATAAACAGTTGCAGGCTAAGTGATATATTCACGCACACCAAAAGTCGTCCGTTTATGACTGAGAAGTAAATATTTCTTGCAACAAGCAACAAAGTGCGTGAAGACAATACTTGCATTACGTTGTAACTGCATTGAGCTCTTGTGTGCACTACTAAATTTCCGTTAAATCTTTCTATATCTCCAAAGAAACATAATCTTAGCTCCAAGCTTTCCATGCGCAAAGTAAAGCCAAACACTTAATCAGATGTGTATGTTTTCTTACACAACGTACTGATGCAAGAAACTGACATCCAGCATTACGAAAGCGAACGTACTGGGAAGAAATAAAAACAACTGCTCTTCTTACGCGTTACCATATAAATTCAGTAAGGTTTTGGCTATTCTGGTGGCAAGGCGGGGCAATACAGATTCAACGAAGACTGAAAAGGCTGTCCAAGGGGCAACTTCAACACGGACTATTCCTCTTATTACAAGACGAGATGAGAAAAATCCCTATTAAGTTAAATAAGACACTCCGTAGAGGGGAAGCTTACCCGGTCCTCCTTGGACTCAGCGTTTCTGTGTGCGAACCTATGCTTAAGCTGAAACAGAGTACAAAAAATCTACAAACTAGGTTGCTTTTTAATTAAATACTGACCACTCCATAGTCAGAGTATATTTGCAATCCACCTTTGCAAATATTCAGAAACAATTGAAAGACTGTTAATTCAAGCAATCGAGGAATTTATAAAACGTAAAAAGATACCGTTGGTCTTCAACAAGATCATTGTGTAACTTTCATGATTGAAGCTAACACTTTTATCGTACAATGTGCGCCAAAGCCAGCTCCTCGCAAAAATTTACCCCCACAAGAGGCCCCCAAGACCTCCGTGGCGAAAGTTGTGTCGTCATGTAGTATCTACAAAAGTAACACTGGAAGGTCCGCATTGATGGACCTACGTACATACTTAGTGTAGCCCTTGGCAAGATTTGCAATATATAACTTGACTTCATAAATCAAATCTCTCTGGAAACCTTCCAGTTAATAAACAAGCTCTTTTTGTATTGATAGAAACCGAAATAATGAATAGGCTGCTAGCCGAAAGTCGTTGAAGAATAACGGTAGGGCGGAGCCGGAACAGATAAAAAGAGAGAATAAAGTGCTAAGGACAGTGATTCCCTACCAAAACTTAAATAGTTCCTGGTTCGGGTGGTAATAGAATTCTTACCTCATAATCCCCTACGTTATCCAGCCTTTTCGAGATTACCTGACACGAACACATACCAACGTACTTTATCATCACCAAGGAAGGAAGTAAATTTTAGTATCATTTACTAAACAAAATTATTATCACTGTATCTCAACATCCCCTGAACTTTGCAAAATACCCGGATTTTCATTGAGTCTTTCACGAGTTCCTTTCCAGGATTTAAGTTCCCTGCGTATTCCAGGTTTCCCAGCCGAGTGGCAATCCTGCTTCCACTACAGATTGTTGAAGAGTGGAAGGAAAATTAAGTTATGTATAAATTGAACCCCTTGGATTAATATTTGCTTAATGCATACAATTGGTCTAGATTTCAATGAATATAAAGTTCCATCGCTTAAGGTATAGAAATGATGGGGCAAACCAGGTATAGTCTCCTATGACAGCACTATATACTCCCCCTCCCCGCCTTTGTTCCGACGCCGGTTTTCCTGTCCATACTTATACTACCAACGTCTACCACGTCTCTTCATGAAATACAATGCTACCTCATTACAAAAATAGTTGGAAACATATGTTTTACATCTTTTCTGCTCTGCAAAAAATTGTATGACAAAGTGGAACAGTACGCCACTTATCACTAAAATATAAACGAAATAGCTTCAATACTACGATATAAAAAATTCCGTTCTTGATTTCCCAAAAGACAATCTGTGTAATGGCATTGATATCGAAGTGCTTACCATAGCTACAAACAATACCTATTTAGGAATGCCGTTGGTACAACATCCGGCACCAGGGTGTGGCCCTTTAACTCTTTTATCGATAATATCAAACATTATAGTAGCTAGGTTCAGGTAATTTGCATTGACCATTAACAACTTTTTACGTACACAACCCTTTTCCACGATGTCCACTAAACAAATTGATCATCTGACTTTCCTCGTATTCTCGTTCATTTCGCGGCAGATCCGTTTTGGAAACATTTTCCTTACACTCCTTCCATAAGTAATACGGGGATATGGCAACTGATCCGCGCATAAATTTCTTTGTGATGTCGACAATACCATATCGATCTCAAAATACTACAACCAAGTTAAAAATCCGTCATTTTTGTTCGTCAACATTAAATCAACGTCATTCAAAACTTCAGAATGCAATCCCTCTAACCCAGTCCCAAGATCGGTATCGCTTTCAAGTATTCCAAGATCAACATTTGTGCCTGGCATGCTGTCAAAAAACTCCGGTAAACGGCCTTGATTGTTACTTCTTGGATCCGACGCACGTCTCCCTGACTCCTTCGCACTAAATCTTTTCGACTCACGTTGATGTCCTGGGGTCGAATCCACTTCCATGTCGTCCATGTTTGCTAAACCATCCACCTCAGAAGCGGTTGGCGACAAGAATGACCCCATACCGTCCAGTCCTGAATCCACTGATTCCACACGAGCCTGCATACCATTAAGTGGGAAGTTTCCTGAGTTTTTAAACTTTTCCCGTACTAAGTTCCCAAGCATCGAATCTCCCCTCATAATGGGGTCTGCTGGATTGTTGATGGACCTTTGCATTATCATTTCTTGCTGAAACATCTGTTGTTGCTGCTGTTGTTGTTGCTGTTGCCTTTGACGACGATTTTCCCTTTCCATTTGGATAAACCGGATATCCATTTGTGGAGGGGGTGGCTGTGTCGGCAATTTGCCGTGCGGGAATGCTGGACTAGGCTGCTGGGGAGTCTGACCTGCTTCACTACGACTCAAACGAGGGTCAAACCAACTTGTTGTTTTCGTAATATGGTTGATGTAATAAACTTCACCTTCTGGTGTTATTGACTGATCCCATCCTTCTGGCAGTGGACTTAAATTTGGGTTCGACGACTGGAGACCACCAAGTGTAGGGCTCTTTACCCTTGGATCGATCCAAGTTGTAGTTCTGTTTATATGGCTGGAGAAGAAACAGAAAAGGTTTCAGGAGGGAATGGAAAAGATCCACACACACACACACAAAAAATCCACATCTTTCAATGGGATAATTTTTAAATCACAGAACGGTACCTGTAGTATGGGCTTTGTTCTATCAGAACACTGTTATAAATCAATTAACACAACAAGGCATTTGCATAACAAGAAGTTTTATTCCTTGTATGCTTCGCGTCCCATTTATCAACCTGATATCAAAAAGAGGAAGTCTAGATCCAACCTTATTGTGGTTCTTAGAGTGCATTGTCAAGACGTTACGGATACCCATAACATAAAAGTATCCCTAATATCAAACCTAATGAAGGTAATCAGTTAATGTCAATCAATGTTAAACCTTGACCAAATGACTTCCAGGGTAGTGTACAAACCTTAAAAACATAGAAAATTATCATAACGTAACCACCAGTAAACCAGTACCTGAGAAGGCATTTTCTATGGCAAATATCCAACTGGTGACATAAACATCTTTTGCGATTTTTATAACTTCCGTAAGAGGAGGGAGACAACATCCAATAGAAGAATAGGATTTACAAATTCTTTAAGAAGCTAGTGCAACATCCTGCTACAAGTGTATTGGACATGTCCTCGATGATACCAATCATACATTCATGAATAGTGTTAGGGCAATTAATAACTCTGCATACTAAACAATAGCAACCTCTCGTGCTGCATCTAAATATACACAGGCTAACAATAGCCAGGACTTTAAATCTGTAGCACTACGATTATATTGGGGAGGTGACATATTCAAGGGGCGCAGGCGAGCGGTAGGCACACCAGGACACAATCACAATAACACGGGTTCTCTAAAGCTTCAAGGACATATTGCTTAAAACATCATAACATTGTAACAGCTGAATCTTTTTTAAACTCTAACTCCTCAGAAGCCCGCGTGCTAGCTGACGTGATGGCGCGGTCAAAGTCACGTGTGCTTGTGTCCATGGTCACGAAATGTGGTATAATCTTCTGTCAAACATAACAGGAGGTAGCAGGGGGCATACAGTGCTTTAACAAACCCCAATTAACTTTGAGCAATAAGGTTAAAGTCAATTGCATACATATTCTTATTCTTAAGTCTCCTCTAATTATTTCATCTGCCTCGGCTATCTCTTAAGGCTATGTTTGAATGTGTCACATACCAAGGAGCTTTCAGACACTAATGAATCACAGGGGGTAGTACTACAACTTTCCAAGCTTAGAAAAGAGTTGCCGGTATAAAATGGCAATGACGAGTCCAAAATTTTATAAGCCAAAACCTGAGCAGTAGACTAGCTGGGTGATACAACACAAAAATGACACCATTCTTGTTGGATTAAACACATGGATTTAACTCTTTCTGTATGTGTAGTATCTGCTCACACGACCTTCACATAAGAGTTCTTGATACTTGGGTTTGGATTTGGGGATCAGGAAATTTTTGCTTCAATCCATGCACTACAATCAAACCGCACTTCCCTTAGACATATATCACTTTATGTGTAAATAGTAATTTATCAAATCGTTTCAGGCATATCTGCTAAACAAATTGATTTCACATAGAATCCAAAATTGGCAATGGATGGTGATAAACATGAATGCTTAACAAGTAACAGTGCACATGGGGGAGTTGGTGTGAAATTCCCACAAATTGTCTCAAAGATCACATTCTAGTTTGTCCAAATCCAATGATAAAATTGGGGTGTCAAATTGGAAGCAGTGCCAGACCACGACCATATCCTATTATATGTCAAAAAATAGAAAATCTTCCTCTCCCCCTTTTAAAGCTGCCACAACCACTACACTGAGAAAAGATATTAAAACAAGTGGTTAGAGGTATGCTCTAGACCACTTTTTGACATTATATTGCTAGCCAGTAAAATTGAGTATTTGAAAGGTGTGACACAGCTTCTGCATCCAAACTTTAAAGTGTGACCCATCGCCATAGGAATCAGGCATAAAATACCTCTTTTACCATGCATCACAATGCTTATTTAATCCATGCACTTCTGCATCTTTCACATCTTCTGTCCATATTTTTGGTAGGGACTCATCTCCCATACTTAACACAAAAAATTTATCAGCAAAAGCGTGGGCAGAAATCCATAACGTGCTTGAGCAAAATGAGAATGACAAGGTTCCTTATTGATATATTAGCTGGAGAAAGACATACTTTGCACTTTGAATAAGTCAATCATTCATTCGCAAGTCTCAAATGGAACTTTTCTTCCACAATTGACTTACCCTCTCTCACTGTTTATTCAAGCAGAAGAACTCCAATCCCCTAAATCTGAAGTCCTCATACACTGGTGTTGTTCATTTAACTGAAACATGGCTCAAATAATAGCCGCAGGCTACAAGTATTCAAGACGCAATGGCTACAAACAGTGAGCATTTTAAAATTTGAAATGAAGGAAACCCATATGCAATGCCATGTTAGAACTTTCCAAACAAAAATGCAATAAAAATATAAGCATGAACGTAAACTTTCAAGGAAGCTGTATTTATACTGTGTTGCCCAAATGGTGGCAAAATTTGTCTCTTGTGTGCAAAAAGTGTTTTTTAATTCTTTGTTCATTACAAGGCAGGGTTGCCACTTTGAGGTACTGAATCACTTTGAAAGGAGTAGAAAAAAAATGTAAACAGAAAAATATATGTTATTACAGAAAAAACCCCCCAGATTCCCAAGAAGACAGTGGTTGACCTTAAATTTTTAGTGTCAAGATTGCACCTAAGTCGAAGCAGTCACGAGACAGAAAGCTCCAAGTCTTGGTGGAGCTAGGGAAGAAACTGTTAGCAAAGAAATTCCTGTTTGTCTTAGGAATGCAAACAGAAAGTCATGCAGAGATTTTAGCATACTGAGTGGACCTTGATCTTATGAGGGGGGAATGAACCAACTAAGAACACTTACCAAAGTTGTACCTGTAGAAAAGATCTCTACAGTGAGACTGAGGTTGATGTGTGCAAGCCAGTTCAAGGCCAACCACAGAAGAGATTTGTTTTGGAGCTAGTCAAATATGTGGAGAGGACATTTTGGTGCACCAGCCCAATGATGACAATAAGCAAGGTCTGATCATTACCATAGAAAGATATCATACAAAGTCAGATGGCAGAAATGTCATAGATCTCAAACAGTCCCAACCTTCCTTGAGACAGACTTAGTCAGGTAAGGCCCCCATTCTAGCCTTGAAGCAAAAGAAAAGCTAAGGAGCTTTAACAGCAAGAACAAGACCATCTATACTAAGGCACACCTTTTAAGTGTTCTGAGATCTGTCAAAATATCCAAGCTGAGACTTTATAGCATTGAAAGTCACTCTCCACCTTCAACCCCACTCTACAGCAGTGTTTAAGCCAACCTTAAGTTCTGCAGCCATTCTTTCCTGGGATGACGCTTGTGATGCTCTACTACAACTAAAATATGAAGTAGTATCATCAGCTTGCACTGTTGGCCAGCAGGGTACCAGTGGCAATTTAAAGCATGTTGAGCTACAACTGGGTAGAAGGATAGGAGGTGTACATGTTCGTAGAAGATGAGAGAAAAGAAGGCACAGGAGAGTCAAGGTGAGGTTTCGGACATTAAATGTTGGTACCATAACTGGCATGCAAGAGACATACTGTGCATGCAAGAGTCAAAATGGAAAGAAAGCAAAGCCAGGAACATTGGTTGTGGTTTCAAGTCATATATTCATGGGGTGAATAGTAGGAGGAATGGTGTTGGAGTGATTGTGAAAAAAAACATGTTTCAAACATATTAGAAGTAAAGAGAGTGTCAGATAGACTAATGAGTGTAAAGTTAGAAGTTGAGGGAATTATGATGAATGTGAAAAGTGCATATGCACTACAGGTTGGATGCAAGCTAGAAGAAAAGGAGGAGTTTTGGGAGGATAAGGATGATTTGGTAGATAGTATTCAAAGAGGGGAGAGAGTGGTAATCGGAGCAGATGTCAATGGGTACCTTGGTGGCGGAAATGGGGGGAATGAGGGGAATGAGAGAGTGATGGGAATACACAGTATCGGTGATAGAAATTCAGAACGTCAGATGATACTGGATTTTGCAAATGGAATGAAGATGACTGTGTTAAACACATGCTTTAGGAAGAAGAAAGAACAGCATAGAATAACATATAAAAGCAGGGGAACGGCTACATGGGTTGACTGTGTAATGTGCAGGAGGTGTAATTTCAAGGAAATTGAGGATTATAAAGTAGTGGCTGAAGACGATGTAGCGAAGAAGCACAGAATGTTAGTTTGCAAAATGATTCTAAGGATAAGTAAAAAGAAGAATGCAAAAACTCAGCAAATGAATTGCCAGACAATTGGGTAACAACAGCAACAATAATAAGGGAAGCCGTAAAAAGGGCAGTAGGTGTTTTATATCTTTGGACAGGATAAAGGAAGACAAGGAGACTTAGTGGTGGAATAAACAGGTGCAAGAAAGTATAAAAAAAACATGCAGCAAAGAAAAAATGATACAGACAGAGAGACGTGCAGAGAAGCAACAAGAGAAGTTGCCAAGACAGGGAGTGAAGCTAGTGAGGAACTGTATAATAGACTTAATTCAAAGGAAGGAGAGAAGGATTTGCACAGAATAGCTAGGCAGAGGAATATAGCCAGCAAAGATGTTCAGTATGTGCTAAAAGGTGCAAATGGAAAAATGCTAACTGATGAAGATGAGGTGCTGGGTAGATGGAAAGACTTGATGAATGTGGAAAATACGGGAGAGCAGAGAAGGGACATAGCAGTAGAAGTAGAGGAATAGGTACAAAGAATTAGTGAAGATGAGGTGAGACAAGCAATGAAGAGGATGAACAACGGCAAGGCTTTTGGACAAGATGACATACCAGTGGAGGCATGGAGAAGCATGGAGAATATGGCAGGAAGATTGCTGACGAGATTGTTTAATCGCATCTTGAGAGGAGGACCGATGCCTGAGGAGTGGAGGAGAAGTATTGTTGTGCTTGTCTACAAGAACAAGGGAGATGCACAAAGCTGTACAAATTACAGAGGCATAAAATTGATGAGTCACACCTTGGAAGATCTGGGAGAGGGTGGTGGATTTATGGCTAAGGAGGATAGTGGAAATTTGAGAACAAAAATATGGATTCATGCCTGGAAGGAGTACCACAGATGCAATATTTGCACTAAGAATAGTGAAGGAGAACATAAAGAGCTGCATTGTGTATTTACAGACTTAAAGGAAGTGTATGACAGCATTTTAGTGCAAGATTGGTATGAGAATAACCAGACAGCAGTGAGGTGTGCAGCAGGCAGGAATGAATGGTTTGAGGTAAAGGTTGGGTTTCATCAATGATTGGCTCTGAGCCGTTTCTTTTTTGCAATGCCAATGGACCAGCTAAGTGACGAGGTCAGGCAAGGAGCTCTGTGGAGCATGATGTTTGCAGATGACATAGTGATCTGCAGAGATATCAAAGAAAATGCAGAAAAAATTCTTGAAAGACATTGATTTGCTCTGGAGATGGAAGTAAGCCGAAGCAAAACAGAGTATGTGTGTAAGCAACTACACAAAGTAATAGTGTGACAGACTAGTGAAGAAGATGACCCAGGCTGGGTGGGCTGGACCAAGAAGAGTATTGGGTGACAAGAATATGCAGCAAGAAGATAGATGCAATGTAAAGGGGAAGATTTATAAGACGGTGGTAAGACCAGCAATATTGTATTGATTGGAGACATTCGGACAGACCACAAAGCAGGAATCAGAATTGGAAGTGGCTGAATTAAAGACATAAAGGTGTTCCCTTGGAGTGGTCAGAATGGATAAGATCAGAAACCAACACATCCGGGGTTCAACACATGTTAGAGCAATTGGAGGGAAATTAAGAGAAACAAGACTGCAATGATTTTTGCATGTACAGATAAGAGAGGAAGAACAAATAGGGGAGAGAGTATTAAGAATGGAACCCCCAGGGAAAAGGTGAGGAAGGCCGAAGAGAACATATTTAAGTGCTGTAAAGGAGGATATGGTAGTTACTGGTGTGGAGATGGAGGTCAACAAATGAGCAAAATGGAAAAAGGAATGATGTGCTGTAGCGACTTCTAAAAAGGAATAAGCCAAAAGATGAAGAAGAAAGAATATCATCACCATAAATTGCAAACTGACTAAGCACAGAATCTGATAGATCATTAATAAAAAGAGTAAATGTGTGGGGCCCAAAATAGAACCTTGATGGACTCCCAAATAAAACAAATTAAATCACTCATGATCTAAAACTACTTTAATATTTTGATCACTAAAAAAGATGAAATGATCCTGAAAATGTCACCACCAATCCCACAACTTCTTATCTTATGTAAAAGACCAGCATGCCAAAGCCTTAAAAATGTCAAGAAAAGTGCCCTGGAGCAACCAGATCTATCCAAACTACTATAGATTGGCTCAGTTACCATGATGAGAAGATCAGCAGTAGATCTACAAAAATGAAAAGCATATTCTACATCAGATATCCTCTCCTGACAAAAAACCATTTCCACGTTCATCAACCTCTCAAATACCTTGCTGATAAAAAACTGAGGGCTGACAAAAGATGGTTATCAGGAAGGGACATTTCCCATTATCCTTAATGCAGTCTTCCAACATGCAGGAAACAGGAATCTTTCAGACAGAGATAAAAAAGTTTAGGCAAGATTGAGGAGATTTCATGAGCACAAGCTGGTAAAAGAACAACAGGAACCATATCTGATCCCAAAGCTTTAACAGAGTCAAGATTACATACTACACCAGTACCTGGCCTAGGAGTAATACAGACCTTTCTCAGAGAAAATTCTGCATGAGGTGGAATATTTGCAAGCTCCAGCCCACAGCAATCCAACCAGGAATTCTTGACAAACACTTTACCTTTGTCCCTATCTACTATCTAGCGAAATTCACAATGATAGGAAGAGCTTTGTCTGAATAGGATGCACCCCAGGTCCATTGAACAAGGGTGGAAAACAGACTTTCCCTAATCCTTCAAAAGTCACAAGATCCAAGTTTCTGGGTAAAAATAGTTTGCCTAATATGATCCAAATATGTTGCTTTTGTCTGTTCAATAAGCCTCTTGCATCTATTACTGGCTTGCCTGAAGAATACATTACCCTCTGTACTCTGTACATGCTATTAATGATAAAAGAATCCATTTCTGTGGGGTATGGCCAATAAACAAGCCAGAGTAAACAATGCACAGGAATGGGTTCTCACCAAGACGTGTCTATGTGGAACAAAAAAGCATCAATACCTCCCTGAGTCAAATCAAAGAAATGAGAGGCCCCTTTGCATGCTCACTCAGAAAACAGAGGAGCACAGAAGATCTCTCAAGTAATCCCAAAAGCTACCCCCCGAATCTACCCTTGCAATGAGAAAGGTCTTTTGGAAAAGTGGAGCATCCTTCTGAATGGTTGCATTGAAATTCACAGTCACAGTAACAACTCTATGGCCTAATCTTCCAAGAGGAGGCAAGAAGTAAGGAAAAGGTCAAGGAGATGAGGATCCAGATGATCTCTGTCCGGAATGTGAGTTGGACATATTACTAATTGTGTAAGATCTTGAAACAAGTTAAGTCTGTCCCTTGTCAATACATCATCCAATCAGAATGGTGAGCATTGAAGTCACCAAAGACAAAAACAGTAGCTGAAGGTTGTAGTTTAAGAACAGAATCCATGTGACTGGAGATATCATCTAACATAGCACACTTGACGAAGGTGAACGATACAAGAAAAAAGATAAGCGATAGAATGAATTAAAATTAAGTATAAGCTGATGTGGACTTACCAGGAACTTCAAACTTAAGATAAGAGGATGATATCCATAGGGAGGGAACTAGTCTTTCTCAATGCAGGGGTAAAGGTTAGACTCAAACACGCCCAGACTATCAGGGCATGAAGAAATAAGAAATGATTCACAACAATCAGAATTTGTTCTTAAGCTTCTAATGTTAGTGAAGCTAACACTGAAAAGCTTTTCACAAGGTGACCTGGTAGCTGGATAACAACAGTCTAGTGATACCCAAGTCAAACATCTGCTGTAGGGTGCACAGACCCTTCAACCATATTTCCAGGCCTTGTTATGCAGCTATGATCAATATCAATTTCAGAAAACATAATGATTAAAAGATTTTCCAGCATTCACTGCCCTGGATGCAGAGCATCAGTCAACCAAAAGCTGACAAACTCGCAAGAATCTGATGAGGGAGAAGAGGTTGCAAGGCTGATTGATGCTAAAAACATCTACCCTTAAATGTAGTATCTTGTTAACTACTAGTCAGTGCTTGTTTTGAGACATCATCTCTAGATGATCACCAACCATGGTTTAAGAGATGATCATCTGCCCATGTGACAAAACTAATTCCCGCCAGACATAATCCTGGTATTTATTAGTTTAAATAATAAAACTGACCATTCTCAAGATCTTCATATTAAAACTTCAAGTTTTGAGAAGGAGTCAGCAATATCAAAACATTGGAACCAAAGATGTGCACATGTCCAAACGTAGTACAAAAGTAGAGTTTCTTTTTGACTGTGTGCATGTTTTCCCATCTCTCTTTCAAGATACATCTCAATTGTAAACTTTACTTGGCTTAACTGATAAGCTGCACCTTTTTTCTTCTTTTTTTTGGGCTGGGGGTGGGGAGTGAGAGTATGCATGGAGGACCCTGTCTCTGTACTTTTTAAAGACTGTATCCTTTTACAGTTGGTTGTCCTAGGTCATTTATGTTACAGTAGCATGTGAAACTTTTCTAAATCAACAAATAAAATTCGATGCAAACTTTACTTTCTATAGTACTACAATATAAAGTTATATATCTCTACAGATGGGTGGATATACTAGAGAAAAGAGAAAATATGTGACCACCTAGATATTCATCCTTGATCAATTACACCCTTTTAGAGGTCAAAGTTTTTTATCAGGTGCTTATTTCAACTGGACTATTAATAAAACCTGTACACTTATTAAATCATGTTAAAAAAATCAACAAAGGAGTGGAAGGAGGATTATTTCAGAAAAATGCAGATTGCCAATAACACTGACTACATCAACCACTCAATCGATTAGCACAGTCTAGTGGAAGGTTCCCTTGCCCTACAATCTGGGGGATCATGGTTCAATTTCCAGAAAGGCCCATTGCTGATGTCAGGAAGGGCATCTTTTCTTAAATTGCTATATTCTCCAATGAAAGTCCCATACACATGGCAGTTGAAAGGGGAGTATGTTGTGTCAAGACAACATGATCAATAATACTGACTCGATAAAATGAGCTCGATCTCTATACATATATTAATCCATCACCAAAAAATATGAATTGTCCCAAATGAGAAACATGAAAGCCTGGATGACCACTCCCAAAATACTGGACATACCACTTAAAGTCGGTCAGAAGCCATTTGCTATGTTGAGTGAAACTAAAAAAGTACAACAACACCCTAACTTATGATACATGAAACTACGAAACCACAACAACGAAATGCATAATGAGACAACCCTACAATCTACAGCACTAACTATTTTAATCTGAACTCTCTAGATTCTCAAAATCATTTAATTTAAACACTGGTTCTAGAATGATCAATAGCTAATACAATAGAAAATGACAAAAATCCCTCAATTTGTATAAATGTAAGTTTACTAATTCACAACACACCCCACTCCATTTGCACGATCACAAATTACAATTCATACCTCAGTAGAAATAACTTCCATTCCTATCAAAAGGTAATTTAAGAGTAAAGGTATTTTATATTGATACTACAAAATTAAGATTTTCTTCATTGCCTGATTAGGAACAAAGGTTACTGGCTTTGTTTCATAGTATATATTCAAAGTTCTGATACAAGGACATTTTGGAAGCATGAAGTTAATCCCTCTGCATAACTATGTTGTGCCATCAGAAGATAAAAAATCACTCTTGTGAAGTTAGTACTCATTCAATGGCATTTAATTGAGACCAGTCTGATCTCAGTTGGATGTGGTCTTGTGAAATCACCTGGGTGCAAATCAACAGTTAAACAAAATATATGTGTAAACAAGTCAATCTTACATCCTTACTGGATGTTAATTAATGAATATCTGCTATCAATCATGTAAGGCAAAAAATACTACATTTCACTGGGTTTTGCTAAGATCCAAGCATTTGTACATCAGATTAAAAGCCTGTCTGAACAAAATGATCTTGCACAGACAACTACCCTAGGATAATGATGTTAACAGGATACCTTACATGGTGAAGATTACCAGCAACAGCATAGAGACACTTTGTTGTGAGACAAATAATCTTTCAATCTAATACTGCATATCACCATGATGACCATGCATAAATAGCAAGCATGAATAGATTTTCATCCAAACAGGAAAAGAAACCTGTTCATAGTAGTGGCTTCGGCCTTGAACAGGGTGAAAATAACTTAACCCACCCCCAAAAAAACCTCTCACAACATCAATGGCACTATCAACCCTCCAGTGTCAAATAGATATACAAATTGATATAAGCTCCCCAAATTTTGTCCAAAATCTGTCCCAAGTGACATTGCTTAAGGTCAAAGCATAATGTTATTGTAAGTTATTTCATGAGAATGAAGCTACTACAAGATGAGATAAAAAAATATCCCAATATATATCTATATATATATATATATATATATATATTAACTTTTCACTAAATACAAGGTAGGGTAGCCACTTCAAGGTATTGAGTTACTCTGATAGAAGTAGAGATAAAAAGTAAACAGAAAAACAGATGTAATAACAGACAAAAAAATGTTAAATATTTCCAAGAAGATGGTGATTGACATTAGATTTTAAAGTGTCAAATAATAAGTAATAAGGAAAGCAGTCAGAACACAGAGAGTTTCAGATATTAGCAGTTCTACGGAAGAAAGTTTTAGCAAAGAAATTTCTTTTTGTTTTAGGAATACAAACAGAAAAGTCATGTTGAGATTCTGCATACCAAGTGGACCTTGAATTGATGAGGGGAAGAGGAACCAACTCAGCCAACTCAAAAGAACATTTACCTAAGTTGTACCTGCAGAAAATACTTGAAGATGCAACATCCCTCAGTGAGACAGAGGTTGAAGTGTGCAGGCCAGTTCAAGGCCAACTGCAGAAATATTCCTTTTTGGAGCTGTTCAAATATGTTGAGATAACACTTCAATGGTACACCAGCCCAACAATGACAACAATACTCCATGCAAAGCCTGATCATTACCTTATAAAGATGTAACAAAACGTCAAGTGAGAGAAAGATCATATATCACAAAAGAGTCCCAACCTTTCTTGAGACAGTTTTGGCTAGGTTAGTCAGGTAAGGCCCCCATTCAAGCCTTGAAGTAAAAGAAATAGCATGGAGCTGCAATGATGATAGCTCCGCAAGAACAAGGTAATCCTGGCACTTTTAAAGGGTCCTAATATAAGTCAAAAGACACAAGCTTGTTCTTGAAATAAAAGGATCATGTACTTAATAACCCTGATGCTTTATGGCATGGAAAAACTTTGTAGAAGTTTTGTTGTACAGTGTATGTGGACATCAGGCTACTTCAAAGCAACCCAAGAAACATAGTTTTAGTTAGAAGTTTGCATATCTGTCAAATAGTCTGCAACTCAAAATGGTACGACCAGTGAACTATTAGCACATCTGAGTTTTTTTAATTGTCTATATATCAATTTACATATGCTGCTAAAATGTAAACTGTAATTATCTCATCACATGTATGTATACATCAAATGCATATCAATTTGATTAGAAATGTTACTAAAGTATTTGAATGACCATGTGTGCTTCCCATGGTTTGCACCAGAATTTGCTGACCTTTGATATTTGTCATTAGTCACCATGCTATCTCCAGTGTACTATCATTATTGTGTAATAGCCCAGCAATTAAAAAGCCTTCACCATGTTTCAATGATTTTCTTTCTGCATTCACGTAACTAATAGTCAAATTTGCAGGCAAAGAAAACTCAGCTGTAAAACACACAGAGGACTTCCAAACCCAATACATAGGGATTCTTTTGTTGCTCAATTGTCAACATTTATGCTCCAAGAAATTTGTTCACGGGGTGAAAATCTGCAAGCCTGGAAAGAAAACTTAGAAATAGACCATGCAGTTACCTCTCACTTCGTTGGACAAAACTACCTTTGTGTTCTTTATGATGGGTGTCCATTATTTTCTAAAGCATTTCACATTGGTCATGCTCAATGCGTATATCAAAAACGTAAACACAAAAGGAACAGCTATTAAAGACGTGTGAATTTCTGAACTTGCTACCCAAGCTGTAACTTCAGCAGTCATACTGCAGCATGAAAAGTGCAGACTGCTAACATGATTGATGAAGCTGACCTAAAAAATCTGCTGCAGCAAAAAAAACAAAAAACCACTATAGTCTAAGCGCTCGGTGCGTGCTGAAAACAGATGAGTCTACACCTGCCCATGTCTGATGCTCATCCAACAGAAAACAACAACAATATGCCGTACTTGGGTAATTATATAAAATACATATGTCTGTTGCAACATAAGAAACTTAAGACTAGTGTTGTCATGTCAACAATGAAGAAAGGAGGAGTATGTTTGTGAAAATTGGTAAGCACTTGTGGAAATACCAGGCTGAAGTCCCGCCAATTAAAACATCATTGTAATGCACTTACGTGAAGACGTTGATGCCAAGTGCTCTTGAATTGATGATTTGATGATCAATAAACAGGCGTCGTGCAAACATCACTGGCTAATACCATATAGAAATTGTGGGCTAACCACGGATAAGGGAAAACTAAGAGACCTCAGTATATATTTGTTGAATGTCATAATGTTGATTGTCTTGAAAAACACAAGTATCTTGCTCAGTGGAATCATATGCAGCATTACAATCACATCATTGAGCTACCGATTCAGCCGTGTATTTTAATCCGTAGCTGCTTTGTTGCAAGTAAGAAATAAAAACTGTCTAATGCTGTCCATGATTTGGATGATCAGATTCAATAATCACCCATTCGATAATACTCGTCAATGTATTATTTGCAAACGTCCTAGAAAGTAGCTAAACGGAAATGATATGTGGCATTGTTAACTATCTTATGCCCTTTTAACGTTCTCTCTCCAAGATAAGTCACCTTATCATGATCTCATCTGCAATGATTTGGTTTCTCTCTTCGCTTGTGGACGTTTATACCACGATCAGTAAAAAAGGCTTACGTGACTTGAACGGTTACGTTAAAACAAAGCTGATCGAAGATCAAAATTTTGGATTACAAATCGTTGACTTCTGCTGGTGGCTTGTAAATAACAATCCAATCAACCGTGGTTGTAACATTTTGGTGTTCGGGCTGCTTGCTACCTTTCAGTTGGGCGAATAACATGAGTTTGATGACCAAAAATATCTCTTGAAACAGAAACTAAAATAGGGGCCCTGTTTTAAACGAAATTACAGTCAGTTCAATTTGAGAACAGCGATATCAATCAAACCCTTCAAGTTCACACACGACCTATTTACTGCTATGACTACAGTCTGACATCATTAGTAAACGTTGATACACAAACCCTTGATAACAAAGCCCTTGAATACTGGCCGACATTTTTATAGGATCTGTATTTACATGGCGTATACATTTCCAAAAATACTCCTGTCTTTCAATTTTATGATAAACCTATCAAATGCATTAGGATGTAAGTCCTCACTTTATTCGCTATTACGTTAAAAATCATCGTCCTAAAAATCAAAGAGTCATGACAAAGCGAATAAATCATCTCGTTTAACTATTTCATAGTTAGGCCTATATTGACTTCTTAAACTGTTAAAATGATGTATGAAATGAATAACCGGCCCACCACTTGATAAGGGGTAATAAACTTTATTACATGGTTATACATGTAACTTTTGTGGAGTGTCTCTATCCTTAACTGATACACGAAGACACCTTACTGAAAATACGATCTACTTACTCTACAAAATATCGTTGGCCAGTCGGTGTATTGCGCTGCTCCCATCCTGGAGGAAGAGGACTCTGATCTTCCAATGCATCATATGAGTGTGTTCTTTGGTGTGTGCCCGAGGTTTGTTGTCGCGTTGCTGCAGCCATCATTTGATTGATGGATGCTGGCTCCGAATGAGCACGCGAATGTGCGATATTGAAATTCATCTCTCCATGATCCTTCGATATTTGAGGAGCAGAATAAGGAACAGGGCCTGTTGAAGGCGGGCGAAAAAACGACGGTGGCAGCTTCCTCATCCTAAATGGCAATGATCGTGAATTAGGAACGCCATCTTTAGGATTCATAACAGCATTAAAGAGCTGTTCTAGGTCGGTGTCGGAATCCTGTCGAACGTGCAAGACAAAATTCTGTTGTCTTTGGCTTGTTGGATCCATTCTGTAGTGAGCAGAGATCAATCCGACTACGTGTTATTCCGAGGTTATGAAGAATGTATCCCAAATCGTATCATCCTATAGCTACAACACTCTGTTTGTTCTGTCACGATACAAATTACAGTAAAAATTAGGACAAGACGAAGGATATGGCACCTCAAGCGCGACTAAGCTTTGATCAATTGTACAATGAGCAGTGTTTATTTCAAAGCGCTTCGCCTCGAGGTTTCGGATGACAGGGAGTGTCGTGACGTCATCGTTTACATTTTGAAAGACAGTTTCTTAGAAACAATAAGCTGCAAAATAGACAGAAGACAAACTATTGTTTGACTAACCAATCAATATGTTAACAGGAAGAAGAACAAAGGACAGCTTTTACAAATCCTCTAATTCCCATGGTTACTTCCTACTTCCAGCATTATGGGGAGGCAAACTGTATCCGGTCCCCGGCACCCGAGACTTATGTACCATGGAAAAGTAGATGAATGATCTTCGTCGATAGATTGGGAATATCAGTAATTTGTTTCCTTCACAAATAGTTTCAGGAAATAAGGCTGTCAGGGTAAAGCAAAGTGCAAGTTTAGCATATAAAGAATTAAATGCATCTCAACGTAGAGGCAAAACTGCAATGTCGTTTGTATATTGATATTACGGCTAGCAATACCAGCTGTCTTCAGAATAACCCCAATGTTTACAGGGGGAGAAGTTACAAAGTTTGGGTGAAGGGTAGTAAAAGGTGTGCATTCGGGGCGTCGCCACATATATACAACTAACAAACCTCAAAACGATGCGTGTGAGATACAGAAATTCCCTTCCTGATGATGTAAAGGCCTTGTATTCCTCTTAAAATATCTCTACGTTGACTTCCATAAATATTTTCAGGATTAAAAAACAGAATTATTGGAAAGTGTCAGGTGTTGCAGATTACTTTATGCAAAATTCAAATGACTCGTGAGCGTGGATCAACATGTGATATAAGACCATATCATTTATAAATTTTAGCCTTCGCGGTTTCGGGAGAGGCTCTACGAACAACACAATTTACAAAGAATCCCAATACTTGTTCCTGAGCCCAGAGCACATGGGAGCCTAGCGACAAGACCCCCCCCCCGAAAATTTCTCCCCTATCAAAAGTTGCTGATGTTTTTAAAGTAAATCCAAATCTGAAGTTTTCCAGCTTGCAGTCTCTCAATCAGAGAGCTCAGATAAGCAGTAGGCCAGCTATTGACACCGCTCTGAGTAAGCAGTTAAACCACGGAATAGCGTCACTAATTAATGAAGGGCAGCTAGGGGTATATGAAACAAATCCCATTAATTTGGACTACTAGCCGGTGTAGTGACGCAATATCCAAACAATAGACATCCCAAATTTCTCTCTCTCGTTGGTATGGGACCGTAGCTTAGTGGA
>JAAAKL020002877.1:0-24630 GCA_010016065.2 Carybdea cf. marsupialis auct. non (Linnaeus, 1758) | reverse complement strand
TGATATAGACGTAGCATTTCTGTATTTGTCACATTCTTGTATCAGGACGGATTTATTGCGAGAAATTGGCGATGCTGCTGGGCATTCTATAACAGGGTTGCATGTGACGATATCACTACCTTGTGAAAGGTAGATCAGAGACACAAACATGCCAAGTAAAAACAAAGTGTAGACCGTGTAGTCAGAAATCATGTCCGGCGAAGTTTGATATTTCTTCGATATTGAATCGTCATTATCCATAAAACTCTTTGCTTGTTCCATTATTTAGACCTATATTGAAAACAAACATAATCATGTTAAAGCAAACATGATATGTCGTTAAAACTAAATGGAATATATGCTTATTTTGATCATTTAATCTGTAAAACGGTACAGAAGTGGTGCTAGTTTAGAACTTACACCCTTCCATCCACACCCCATGAATTAAGAAAGTACGCAATTCAGCGCGATAATAACTCTCACAACTGATTCTACAATATTTTTACAACATAAAACTGGTAAAATAGTTACTAATTTTTAATGTTAACATATCATTTTCAAGCCTCCCAGGTTGGAGCTTTTAAAAATCTTTACTCTAAGCTAAGTTGAGTGACGTGTGGTTGACGTTAACATTGGAATTTGCCATCTGCTTTTCTAGATATGGGCTTTTGCTCCGCCTCCGAGTATCAAGATTGGAAGTCAATCAAAATTTGTAAACATAGAAGGTCAAGACATAGCCATAAACTCGCGATTTCTGTTAGCAAGTAAGCAGCGGGTTTATTAACAGAAGCTATGTGGAGAAAATGTGATGACATCACAAATCAAAAGTTTTGGAAATAGGACGAATAAGACAACCCTAGAATAGGCGGTTTCTCAAAATACGAGACCTGTAATGTATATAACGTTTAAACTAGAGGCGCACGAATTCAAAACATCTCTCGTCAAAACTCTCTAAATTTTCCTTGGATCCTAACGTTGGGATCCAGCATCAAATAACAAGGTTTTGTTAGAGAGATTTAAAACTTTGAAACCTGATATCTCGGTGTTGGGAAAAAGCAAGACTCTAAATTTTGGCCATTGACATTCTCACTAATAGGGCTATATGAATAATGAGGGTTTTTTCCGTAATTCAAAGATGTTTAAAATCGTGACGTCAAAATTTCCCTCGGCATTGTCCTGTATTCTGAATTTCAAGAACCTCAAGACACAGAACACCTGGTGATGCACTGTCCCAGCACTCAGTCGCGAGCAGGCCAGGCGTTCCAGACGTGGGTCGACAGTGTTGAAGTGGAGGTGTAGCCATAGGCAACTACTTTTAGGTTAAGTAGTGTTACAAATCATTTCGCTAAATAGCTTCTGTTCATTAAGACAGCAACGTGCCTCCCTGGAAATCGTTTCTACGGTCCCACCTTTGCACGGGCTTTCAGTCTAGAATGTAAAAGTGCGTTTTACTGTGGGAAACTAGGTACTAGTCTTGTCGGTATTATCTCCATGGTGACAACTAGTCCATAAGAGAGGCAAGTTGGCCATAGTCAACAACAAACTGCTGTATTATGATGCACTAAGAGCGATCTCGCAGAAACTGATTTTTTATTATTTTGATACTATTCATAGCGATTCTGAGAATGGAGGTAAGTTGCAAGGACACATAATAGATATTCAAGTATTAGTTAATGAAGGTAGATGCATGTGGAGCTTGATTCGTGTCGATCGTCTTGTAATCGGAAAGTTGTATGGCCGCCATATGCTTTTGTATCATCAACGGAGTCCAAAGTTTAATCTCACCTTTTATTGCCATCGATTCAGTAATAACCATTAAAATCACCTTGGATAACGTCAATCAACACCAGATGGAGGATTTGACAGATGTCTTAGGAGTCAATTTTATGGCGTACAGGAGTAAGAACTAGATTACAGTACCATGTATATACCATACGCGTACCGTAGGCAATCGCATGGTATTGACAGTGATGGTAAATTCAGCTTCAAGTCCGGGATGCACTGGAAGAAAGCAGATACAAAGGCGATTTATGGTTGAAATGTAGAACCATGTGTATAAATAGCACTCAGTCTGTTCCTGAACGTTACCGGTACCGGTACACGGATAGGATATGTACCGTATTGTAGCACGTGTTATGATAGGCCTATATATAGGCCTGTAATATGCCGATTGAAAGCTTCAATTTCAACTTTCATTTTCCTTGTAATCTTACACGTTCACTTTGCAACATAAGATATCTCATGTTCTTGTAGTAAGCACAAAAGACACGCCGGTTCTACACATGAATGTGTTACGGTAAAAGACACATGGCATTACATTTGACTGTTAAGCTACTAGCACAGGGAGCTCTATTTTATCATAGGGAGAAAATGGTCCTTAGTTTTGCACGTAGAACGATTGCATCTGATTGAAAGCCGCTACCTCGTTGCTCTTGAGGTTACAATATTAAAACCAAACCGTCAATGCCATGTGTGTCATTGCCTACTGATAGTCAATAGGGCAAACTTAGACTTATGTTAATCTTAATGCATAGAGCATCAAAAGACAGAAAACAGGCACTAGTTGCAATGAAGCTGAATCACAGATTACATGGAGCTCTCTGTATGAGGAACACAATTTGTGATTTTAACTGCAGATTATGTGTCACCAAGTCAATACTCTTTATCAAGCCAATTTCACACCTTAATGATGTATTATAACTCATCAGCTTTAAGCTTCAGTGTATTTACTTTAAATGTTAAAGTTACATCGAGTGAACATACCTATGTGTTAAGTTCTGTGTTTCTTTTTAGCAAACAGAAAAGACATCTGATAAGCCAGCAATTGAAGAAAATGCATTTGAAGCACTTGAAAGAGATTTCCAGGAGGTAAGTATTATTCAAAATGTAAACTGTATCTTTAATATTTCTCAATTAGTGGTGCAGCTTACCATTAAGAGGAATGTTGTCCAGCAATTTAAGATTAAAATCTTAATAATATATGTCTGGGCCATGTGGTCAGACTTCGTGGAGTCACCTGTACCCACACCATTTAAGCATGTTTCCATGTTTCTCTAAATATTGAGAATAAGGGTACTGTCCTATTTTGGGGCATGTGCAAGGGGCACTGGTTATTGAACTTCTGAAGTGGTGATGATTTATTATCAACTTCACAAAAACACAGATTCTTGCAACAAAAGGAGGTAACTGTCTGATTAAAATCTGCTAAGCAGGCAGATGGCAGACGTTGCCCTTAAAAGCAGCATAAAACAATTTATGATGGTATGTGCTTTCTGTGGATTTTTTTGCTGCAAGGGTGGTGGGAGTGTCAGTAAATAGTATTTGTAAACAAAAGTGACTTACTACATTGTGATAGCATAGTAAAATGGATTCAAGTCAAGCAGTTCATTTAGCAAGGTCCATTACTTTTTCTGGAGTGGGTTTTGAAACACCAACAGTTCTTTAATTTGCTTTAGTGTCCATTTAGCAGGCTTATGTGAAATTTGTAATATGTTTTGCTCCTTGACATCTGGGATTTTCATTTTCCTTTTTTATTTACTTCAGGTTCTTGGTGAGCTTATGGGAGATAAGAGTTTGGAAAAGTTTAGAGTTGAGTATGAAAAATTACATAGAGCCTTAAAGAAATCTCATGAAAGTGAAAAGAGATTGATGCAAAAATGCAGGGAACTCAATGCAGAGATAGTTGCAAATGCTTCAAAAGTGTCAACTGCCCTGAAGTTATCACAGGAAGATCAGAACACAATTACATCACTCAAGAAGGTATGTCATAATACAGTTAACATTTTTTATTGTGTCTACTATATAGTAAGAATCCAGCTGTAAAGTTCAGTATTTGTATGTGTTGGGATGAAATGATGTCTAAGAATAATTGTGTTGATACTAGAAGGCAAAGAAAAGTTTGAGGTATGTCAAGGAATGTCTTGATGCCTATCAAGGACCATCTTTCCCATTTTTTAAATATTCTCATTTGACTTACAATGATGTGCTAATAATTGTATTCAGGATTTTCATCAGTTCATTTTTAGTCCATTTTTTGGCAAGGGCTATGCCTGTTTTAAGACCTTTTTGACACCAGACCCTAATTACCTCTCACTCTTTGTCATTTACAATACATCACATCTATGAGCATTGAATGATTATATGTGGTGTCATATCTATGGGAAGTTACTCCTAATGTCACATTAATTTCTGATACCTCTGAGAACCATCAGTTGGATTTGGAGGAACAAAGACCTGTCAGATCACAAATTGAGGTCAGTGACCAAAACATTAACATTCTTGGTCTATTTAGAGTCGTATTTAACAAGATGGTAAGTGTCTTAGATATTCTGTGTGATTCATTTCTTACTTCATTTCCTAAATTGAAACAGGAATTTGGCACTTTTATCATTTATCCTGATTGTTACAGTGTATCTCAAGTGTAACATAAAATATCTGACAGTTAAAAGAAATTATACTGATAATGTCACATCTTCAACCTCTACTCCAGGAAATAGAGAAGGCTTGGAAAATGGTAGATGCGGCACATGAAAAAGAAACAAGAGCACGTGAAACTATCCAGTCACTAAAACTGGAAATAGCAAATCTGAGCAAGTTGGTGGAGCAGGGTGCTGGTTTAACTATGGGCCAAGACCACAGGTAATGCTTCTTCAAGTTTCACACACACACGATAGTATGGGATATGTATCCCACAGGAGATTTGATTGTTTTAAAAAAAGCTTGAAAATGTTTTCAATACCAAAGTACTGTTCTTGTTGTCAAACATAAAAGCATTAATTTTCAAAGAATTGGTCTTTTGAGCAGGGTCTGATATGGCTACATCCATTTGGTTTTGCTATATCTATACCTCATGTTATGGTCACCATGTTGAAGCATTTGCAGTACCTTGTGGCCCTAGGTGTCATCATGAAAATTTAGGCATTTTACCTATTCCTCATCAACTGTTGGATAAGAACAAAGAATTTATGCCTGTCTGAAAATTTAGTGATAAAAATGCTACTGATGCCTTTAATCAATAAACCACCTTCTTACATTTAGTCTGATAAACATCTAATCAGTTGTGATAAACACTAGCAGTTATGAAATTGAAGATCAGGAATCTTGAGGAAAAACAGTGTTATATCTGTGAGTGAACTCAACATTGATCTTCAACAAAAAGAAGCCAAAGAAAGTCCATTCATACAGGAATGAATACTTACACTACATGAGAAAAATATGGAACAGAATGTTAATAATGCCATAAAGGCTGGTGGAAGGTGAATTTATCACTACTAACAAGTTACATCTAACTTTGATTCCTGTAGTAGAAAATGGTGAACAATTTTTGTATAAATAATTTAATTGCTAAATGTGGTGGTTACATACCAGAATTATTGCTAGTGAAATGGAAGTCCTTGATATATAAGTTAAAAATATTTAGTAACAAATTACTGCTTGTTTTGGCAAGAATTTTTAAACCACCAACCATCATTGCAGTCTCATATAACACTTAAGATACCCTTAACATTCTCTTTTGGTCTACAAATATCAGAAAGCACTTCACCTAAAATTACAAGCTAATAAGATTCAAAGTTGTATTCCACTATATCTTTAAAGTCATTTCCCCCTGCTCTTTGATTGCAACTACTAGAGTAATAAATACATATTTTAAAGCATTTACCAAGTCTGCAGTAATAATGATAATCAATACAATAACTAAACCTAGTAATTGTTCTTTCTCAGTGTACAAGAACTGTTAAAATTAAAAGATGAGCTGACAAAAGAAAGAGATGAAAAGGTTGCAGAGGTAGTGAAGGTATGTTCTGTTCACCGAGTTTTTGATCTTTTTTATTTGTTAGAAATTTGATGGACATTATATATGTATACTATTCTTAGGTGGTCTTGACCATAGTTTACAGAACTTTATTTAGCATGTCAAACTAGGTACTAGTACCTCAAGGACAAGGATTGCATATTTTCATACATAGATTTGGTGTTGCCCATTTATGTTGATTTATTGGACCGGAGGAGTGTGACAGGATTTTATCTATAAACTTCTAAAAGATTCATCATTTAGGTACACTGTATTTTGGCCTTTTCTTTTGATATGACCCAGTGGATTAATTTGATAACGTTGCCACAACTCATAGTAAAATCTATAATGACCAACTAACTTGAAACATGACAGCTAATGATATATTCCTGCAATGTTTTTCTATGGGTTTGGATCATATTGATAGTGTTAGATAGATTTGTAAGAAATAACAATGACAATAAAGGAAAGACAGTTGGTCCTTCTTTTGGCTTTTTTTGCGTTGCTGGTAGGGTATGTCCCCAGGGCACCCAATAAACCACTACAAATAGTGTGATATTGGCCTCATTACCCATACAAATGTCATTAACTAAGCATATTTGATACTGAGCATGTGCCTCAGGGTGTCGTCATAGTGAAATTGGATGGCTATAACCTTGATTTAATGTTGAAATATTCCCTGTCTGTACTCCATACACATACTCCATATTCCATTGGAGGCTGTGCTTTAATCCTGTTTTAATTTTATGAATTTAGAAAAAAACAGAATAGTAACTTGTGTAAAAAATGGCAACGTGTATTGTGTGTCATATACATTCTTTAGATGTATTGAATGTTTGCCATAACAATTTTATTATCATTTTTATTATCCATGTAGATGAGAGAAGAACTAACTGTAGCAGGAAATAGTCTTGTAAGAGCAGAGGCTGAGAAAACAGAAGCAGAGCTTAAAATTTCAGAGGTAATATTTTGGTGTTTTTATGCCAAGTTGTAATATATTATGGGGGGGGGGGGGTCAGCATAGCTTTTGGATAATTACTCTGTGCAATGCTTTATTCAAGAAAAAATACTGCTGGCTAGTAATCTTATTCATATTGGCAAGTTATCTTAAGGGTTGTATTAGTACTATCTCAAATACTGATATCAACGTACAATAGTCAAGGAATAATCTTGGAAATGTCTAGCTTAACAAGCCATCCAACTACTCCAACAAAACTTCGATTTCATTTAGGCACAACATTGATAGTTTATAGGACTTACAAACAGAGATAAACCTCATTGCTCTCTAAGGCAAGCCAAGCTATTAGAGCTCCTCCCCACCGCTTTCTGCAAGTATAACACAGATACTTCTTTTGGTAGATGAAATAGCAACATATTTGGATACGACAATGTCAACTGCATTAAACAGGGAAAAGGTATCTTGCGTGGAAGTAGCAGCGAAGCAAAATGCGCTTTTTCATCTCGTTGATATTCCATTTTGTCGTAGAAGAGATATTATCTCTCTTATCTATAGTGGTATAGCACATTCGAAACGGGAAACCCTCATTAAATGCTTAAAAGAAATCATGTCTTACCTGTTCCCATGTCTTTAAAGGACTTTCAGGAGTTGTTTAATATTGAACACTAGTGATTTGCAATGGCCTGCCAGCGTTGTCCAATACATCCATCTCTACTACTAAAATTGCTGTTATGATTTTCTATTGGTAATCAAGCATTCTGAATACTTAAGAGAATTTCCAAACGTCACCAATTGTCCATGTTTCCCTTTAGCGTAGCACATGTATTTTGCATAAAGAAGCAAGCCGAGTTTCTGTTACCCTGTTTTGCAGCCCAAAACAAGTGTATATTGAAAAAGTCACTTAGGTTGACACATTGTTCCCCTATGATGTAACCAAGTAATCACTGGCCTTTTATCAGACCCTTCATAGAGCTTAAATAGTGAGACTACTTTTCAAGCTCAAAATGCCAAGATAGCTTACTCTTTCCTTCAGATCAACTTGCCGTTTTATAAGTAGGCTCTTTTTAGAAATACGCAGATGGGAGTTGCCGTCAAAGCCCAGTAATAGGTTGCTGATAATAGTACGCGAAGAAGATAACACTCTTAAACAACGACTACAGTAAAAACAACAACAACCAAAGAAAAATCCCCGAATGTCACCTACTCCTGTAAAACTATCATAGTACGGGACATTGTTAAATGGTCCTTCAATTTTGTGACAGATTCATTTTGTTCCCAAAGGAGGTCCTTTCCTCATATAGCTTAAGATTGCCAATACCTCATCTAGTTGCACCAAATGTTAGTAAAACAAGTTGCATGAGCTGTTATATCATTCATTTTCTTGTTGTTGAGTTTTCAGCCCCTGAAGTACAAAATCCCTTACGTTTGCCCAAGCTTTAGCTCATCGTTATTTTATTTAGTTTTAGACACTCCAAGGCCATTTCCCTTAAACTTCTCTTCATTTTATCTACTACTACACTACTCGAAAATTGTAAGATTTATGATCACTTTTTGCCTTGGTTTAAACATGATTAGGCGTCATAAAATTTTCTGTCGTAGCTTTACGAAGATATTCAGGTGAAGAACAACGAAGCACAAAGAGAAATGAGAAAGAAAGAGAAGCTAGAACGGGAGCTGAAGCAATCAAAAGCAGAAGTAGAAGCTAAGCAAGCAGAATTAAAGGCAAAACAAAGTCAGTTACAGAAAAGTCATGAAGATTTTGGACGCTCAGAACAAGCGCTCAAAGAACAGAGGGTAAGGGAATCGCATTGAGATACTGTGTGCAAATTGATGCATTCTAAGACCATGAATGACAAGAGATGACAATAGTACACTATTGTGACCTCTCCTCAGTCGTGTTCTTATTTGTATACTGTCTCTGTTTTTTGTCTTCCTGTCCTAGTCCTTTCCTCCCCTCCCTTTTCATCATCGCCTTTTCATCCTTGTCTTATTGCATTGATCTACAAGAAGCACCGCTATGGAATATTCTGTGTACTAATGAAGTGAAATTATTTGATGCATTATATTATTCCTTGCAGATCTTAAATGAAAGAGCGGTAAAGGATACAGAGTTTCTAAATGCAAGACTTACGAAGCTACAGCAAGAGTTTGATAGCCAACTGTCAGCTGCTGAACAGTTTGCACAAGAAAATAACACAAAAACAGCCGAGTTAAAGGTGATGTGATGACGTTATCCTTTCTCGTCTCCTGTTCGTGAAATCGCTTCTGTATGTAGACTATCGAAAATGTAAACATTTCTGTGTGCGTTCTTTTCCCGCTCCTTTACTTATTTCATTTTTCTTCTGTGCATTGTAGTCGGGCGTGTACATATTTCGCAATCCTTTGTGTTGCTTGTGTTACCCTTCTTGTTACTTTGTTGCCGTTATGAACCCCTGTTTCTTTTTCGCCCTTATCTTTTTTCTTATTATTATTCTTGTCAGTGTTGCCCCCGGAGGACTTCTGTTTTCGAAAATCTTTTATATAAATTTTTAAATTGTAGCTCCGCGAGGAAGAGATTGGTAATCTGAAACAGGACAGTGTTCGATTAACAAGGCAGAGAGAGGCTATTCAAAGAAAACTAAGAAGTACAGAAGAACAGAAGATCGAGGTGGAGTCGCAGAAAGAAACATTAAAAAGTCAGATTACGGGTCTAGAAAGAGGTACGGATTTCATTAGGGCCGTTTTGTTCTTTTTCGGTTGTAAGCTGTGTGTGTGTTTCATGAGCGCATTATATTTGTTATTAAAAGAAATTTTGAAGTGGTAACTTAACTTCATGTAGCCTTTTACAGTTAATTCATACTTTGATCTTAAATCGGAGCCTAAGCAAGGATTGAAGCAGAAACAAATGCGGTCCCTGGGACGGTAGTCTCATTACCCGGCTAAGCATTTTTTGTCCTGATAGCACGTGAATTTATAGCAACTTGATGATTATGAAGGAACATGCTATGACCTGGACCCCAGGGATATGTATTTAATACTAAAAGGGTTCTTTATTTTGTCTTTGTTGATCCATAATTTCTATAAAGCTATAATTTAATCAGGGTTGTGGGGTTGTTAGATTTTCCTAATTTCAGGATTTTAAAGTTGGTCTAAATTTGAAATTAAATCACCAGACTTATGTGAAAATGAGGATTTAGTGAGGATACGAAACCTACAAAAGTTTCTTTTTTCTGTTATGGTCAACAAGCTACGCTTTATCACCTCCATCTTTCCATTTGACGTTGGAACTTCAAAAGGTTTAGAGGAACTCAGGATTTCTGAAAATTCTCCTTGCAATATTGTTACCGTTCTTCATTTTAGAGCTTGAAGCAAGCAAGAAACAATCCGAAATCGACAAGAAAGCCATTGACGATCTCGTCCGAGAGCGGGACATTTTGAACAAGGTATTTAACACTGATCATCAACGTTATATTGGTTATTAATTCAGACAGTTTTCGCACTTTTTAACCTCATTTTTAGCTATTGTAATTTAGGTAGCAAGTTGACAGCTGTGTCGATTCTTTGATGTTAATGAACCTAATTCGAGCATGAAGTACCTCTGTAATTTGGTTTTTTCCAGAACTTTAGGTGGTCTATTCTGAGTTTGCATTACCTCGTTTTAAGGGTATGCATCGGTAAAGCTGTTGATAACCACAGACTAGACGATAGTTTATTTTCTACCATGAAGATTTGAAAAATTGCCTGATTATTAACATAAATTGATAATAATATCTTCATTTTTTTGTCTATAATTACATCTATTTTTCTATCAAATTTTTATTTCTACTCCTTTAAAGTAACTGAATACCTTGAAGTGGCAACCCTGCCCTTGTATTGAGCGAAGAATTAAAAAACACAAAAAAGCAACTCAGTTAGCTATCATAGGTCGTACCCAGGCTACCGTATTTCCCAGGATGCATATTTGCCTAGGACTCGAATAAGACTTACTTCTCGAATGTGGGTCTAAATAGAATAAAAAAATCAATAGCAGAAAAATGACACAGTATATAATTTATTTGTTCCAGTCAATAGTCAAGCTGTAGCAAAGAATGACGACGTTAACGTTGTAATCCCTATCGTAATGTAACAATGCTGTGGAATTTTTCTTTTAGAATCTGTTGAAAGCAGCTGGGGCTACACAGAAACAACTAAACTTGGTTCGACTACATGAGCAAGCAAAGAAAAATCTGGAACAAGAAATACAGGTATGTAGTTCCTAGGAAAAAGCCTCGTGATATTATTTATTCCTTCCCCTTTTCCTCGTTTCCTCGTCTCCTTTTCTCCATACATCCACTTCCCTCCCTTTTCCTGTCGTTTCACTTCTTACCTTCTTTGCTTGCTACTTTGCATACTGTCTTATATGTTGCGTATATCAACATTCGCCATAACCCCTTCCGTCAATGACCTATATAGCAAGTGACAACCATGCCCACAGATATGGTCGCTAATCTTTCTCTTCTTCTTTAAGTGCTATTTTCTGTCCACACTAACTGCTTAATCGATTGAAGCATGCAACAACTGTTTCATCGATTTTCGACGATTAAGGTCGTTAAGGCCTTCTGAATCATAACAGCTATAACAATTTACCCATGTTTCAATTGGTTACAATCCATCAATGATATGCTTGTACCATGTAAAGTATCCATATTCATCAATTATTTTACCCAATGACTTTTAGAATTATAAAGACGAAGCACAGAAACAAAGAAAGATCATTTATCAACTCGAGAAAGAGAGGGATCGATACATTAATGAAGCTAGTGATCTTACACAAAAGGTGCTGCAGCATATGGAAGATGTCAAAGTACGCGAGATGCAAATTTTCGATTACAAGAAGAAGATAGCTGAAGCGGAGACAAAGCTCAAACAGCAACAGGTATGTGGATACATTATACAAGAATTACTGTGACGTATTTGTTTAAGATTAACGGCTCATACAATCTGCAGAGGCTTGGTGTCTACATCACGTGCTCAGGATGTCCAGGGCAGAACGTGTAGCAGTTAATGCGGTTAGGGAACTTGCAGGTCTGTAACAAAACATATTTGCAACTACACGAACATGGGATCTTAAGTTCCTTTAGCAGATAATGAGAAAAGATGAATTGAGAGATTGAGACTATCAACTATATAATTATCATCCCATTGAGATGTATTAATTCTGACAATCACATACGTAAGGGAAGAAATAGGATTATTTTAGTACTATGATGGTTAACGCCACACAAGGCACAAATACGTAGACTTTTCTAACCTAACCTTCTGTAAGTGCTACCCAGTCCCATAGCTAGGGCGAATTCAGCAAGGGGATGCAAGACATTTTTACAGTGGGCAATTAAAAAATTGCGCCGTGAAATGCTATGTACCAAGTCGTGAAAATTTGCTGGATGCAGGGGGGCAAGTGTTATTGGGTTCGCCCCCGTGGCTACGTGCACGCAATGATATCATTACAATTTCCTCAAAGGCATGCCAATTTTCATGGTCAAGAGGCGACTTGGTCTTACAAATGTCAAGCTTCATATCTGCTTTTCTCCATTTTCCTTTTGGAATCAGGGATACTTCACATCATACATATGTGTTTGATGGATGGAATATGTGTGATAGTTACATTTCGTACTTGGTCCCTTCAACCCATACCTTCTTTTCATTCTAGAATCTTTATGAAGCAGTCCGTAGTGACCGGAACCTGTATAGCAAAAACTTGATTGAGTGCCAGGTAAGATTCAGTACAAAAATATATATAATGTACATTTTACGAGTCATTTAACACTACTTTAAAATTTTTAACTGTGACGTTACGCTGCTGGCATTATAAATACTTATGCTGGAATATAAAGATGTAATTTATCAGTGCTTTTACAGATGCTATCTTAGTGATGGCAGGAAACACATTAACTCCGACGTATCCTTTGTTACACATAACGTAAGTAAGGCTTTAGTCTACATTGCAGATAAAAAAGTTAATCATTGGTTGTATTCAGGGCGATCTTAATAACGTTAACGTAATTAGGATCTTAACGTTATTAAGATCACCCTGGTTGTATTCATATTAGGAATGAAACATTTTCGGATGCGCTTTTTTGATATAATTTTCTGTAGGATTTATAGGCCTACGTTTACAACCAATTCAGAAAAAGTGCTCATAAGCAAGCATTGCAAGATGTAAAACGTTTCGTAAGATAAATCCTTGGAGCTTAATGCATCTTAACGGTCAGACCTGGGATTATAAAGAACTGAATGTAAAATATGCTGAAACGAATTGTAAAATGAAGGGTAGGCTAGTTGGGATACGGTAGTTGTATTGAGGCACAATTTTGCGTATAACCTTATGATCGTACTGGTTGTTTCTTAGGATGAAATCACAGAGATGAAACGGAAACTGAAAATCATGAATCATCAGATTGATCAACTGAAGGAAGAGATTACGTCGAAGGAAGCAGCTCTTGTGAAGGAACATTTGGAGCATCAACGGGTCGAAAAGGAGAAGGATGCACTCAAGGCTGAGTTGCAGTTAATGAAGAAAGAGGCTTCTGAATCCAAGGCCTACATCGAGCAGCAGGAAGCGGAGGAAAGGAAACTTCTTAAAATAATATCTGAAGCCGATGCTGAAAGATTGCGACAAAAGAAGGAACTTGACCAAGTCATTAGTGAACGGGACATACTGGGTACACAGCTTGTCCGAAGAAATGATGAACTTGCGTTGCTTTATGAAAAGATAAAAATTCAGCAAAGCACTCTAGACAAGGGTAAGAGGACTAGGTGTCCAATTATTACAGGTTTATGTAAACCAGTTGTTCCGGTAAAAAATTCTCTATTTCAGGTGCCTTTTCAAAATTAAGTGCCAAGTAGAACTCAAATTATAGAGAAGAATTGTCATTTTATATGATTGATCTTATTACACTTAATCAGGTATCCGGCATTGCGTGGGATAAATAAGTTGCACCTTATTTTTTGACATTGATTGATAGAAAAGTAATAAAATAAAAGAGAATAGGAGTTATTAAAGTATAAGAAAGTATTACCGTTATGTCATCTTACTAGGCACAATTGTAGCTTGTCTGACGTAATGTTAGGCTAGAAGATCTGCCTACTAAACTTACATAACTCCATTATCACCGCTAAGTACCAGTTTAACCATCATGTTGCTTTGATGAATTTAAGCCCCTCCCAAATCCTATGCTGTCGAGCATTCGATGATTAGTTTCGTTGCCATAGCTACCATAATAATCTGGCATCACGTAAGTTTATTTCTGCTCCTCTTTTATATGATTGTTTATCTTACTCGTTGAACAGGTTAACAGTTGAAGTGTTAAGGCATGAGGTATTCTCAGAGTCAAGGATTTGAATAGATGTGAAATTGACATCTGGCTAATGACAGTTTTGGTAAACTTGATACATCAGCAAAATGATCGTTACTGATTTAATGTTGCCATTATTTTCCAGTTTTATATTATACTTTGATAACGCCAGAGAATGCCAACTGTATGCATTTAAAGATAGTAGCCCTTATTTTTAGGTGAGATTCAATATCGCCAAAGACTGGAAGATATTCGGTTATTGAAATTAGAAATCAAGAAGTTGCGTCGTGAAAAACATATCCTTACCAAGAGTGTATCGAACGTCGAGGAGTTACGGTAAGCAAATAAGGGTGATTTAATCAATTTTTAGTGGTACAGTTACCAAGTAACGACTTCAATAAGTAATTCATGGTGTGCAATAAGCGTTGTGAGGACGCAGTTAGGTCATGCTTCTCTGTTATCCTCGTTACTGTACTTTGCGGTGCGAACACAAGATATTCTCATACGGTATGGTATGGGAATTGAATCTGGCTTCAGCTTTCGTTTAAGCACAATTTGCTAATACAATGGTGTTCTGCCTCATGTCGTTAATTGTTATTGGTACTAGCACTATTTAGTATCCCTTTACGAGAGCAGCCTTCCGCTCAAGATCGAAGACCGCGCTCTCCCCACCTTATTTGGGTTCAGTAATACTTAAGACCTGTAAATCAGACCCTAGTTTTGCCATTCAATCCTTAGATATTTTGATAATGTCAACGATATTTGATAAGTTGGGAGCTAATATAAACATCTTAACAACTTGCGGTCTGAATGTATTTTAAGGGCTTAATTTAACTCTTAACTGCCTCCAGTTTAGCGATGGTTGTTTATGTGAAAAGTACTAATAACAATTGACAACAATTTTCCGAAGAAAACTGTAAAGTGATACTACTAACAAAATATGTATAAAGCGTCAAGAGTTGGAAGTTTGGGGAATAGATCTCAAAGTGGGCGATTTTAAATTCGAAACAACGCCCAAAAGTCCTTTGGCTGCGACATTTTATTTATGTTTAAGCGATAATGCAGAAATATTTAGCCTTCAACTTGGTCCAGAAAGTGTAGTACTTTGCAACTTTTCGCCCAATTTGGGCCCTAGACGCATAACGAGTATCTCAACACTGATCGTCCCTGAAATTTACTGTTTTCTGTAGGAGAGAAGTTTATAACATGCAAAGGGAGTTACTTCGAGAAAGAACGAGATGTAAAGCTTTGGAGGAAGAACTCGAGAATCCAATGAACATTCACCGATGGAGGAAACTCGAGGTGAGAAAAGCAACATTCAAAAATAAAGAAGTTGATTATTGAAGTATCGTCTTGTGCAATCCATACATAAAAATTCAGTTACATGGCTTTTACTCTTAAGTTCAGAGCAGATGCTCATATTTTTTGACTAGGAATTTCACAGTATTGGGCTTACTACTTCACAATTGTGCACTTTAGTTTTGCGAAGCAAAGTAGATGCAGCATGAAGGAGGGATGCGATTTTATGTATTGCTTTCATGGAGTCGTACTGCATGGATTCTCGAGGCAGGTTTTATGTTATACTACGATTTGTCTTTTGGAAAGGAGGGGACGACTTGTACGTTATAGAGACAAGGCATCTTCGTCTTTGGCAACTACAGCTATGCAGATAGTAGGGTTGTACGCATTCCCATATCATGACAAGTTTTCCTTAAACTTATAAAAATGGAAACGGCAAGGAGAATGGTGGAACGACCTAGCACGAGAAACATTACCGCTAATAACTCACAGGCAATGAGTGGCAGTATGACTTGATAGTAGGGTTATATTTTTACCGCGCAGTTGTCCTTAGGAGGGTTGGTAAATATGTAACACTGTGCAAACACGTAGAAAATTCCTATCGTTTATATTTTATTCCCTGTTCAGTTCCTCCTCTTTGCAAACTTCAAGTAGGGTAACATATGTTGCTGTAAATTGTATATTTCGATTTCTTCTACAGGGAAGTGATCCTAGTACGTACGAAATGATTCAGAAGATTCAAACATTACAGAAAAGACTCATACAGAAAACAGAAGAAGTAGTAGAGAAAGAGCTGTTGATAAAAGAGAAAGAGAAGCTCTACATGGAGTTAAAACAGATCCTTGCAAGACAACCTGGACCGGAAGTTGCCGAACAAGTCAGCATGTACCAACAAACACTGAAAGAAAAAACAAAGCAGATGAAGGTCAGTGACACCTCTTGTAATGAAAAACTATGTAAACCGACAGGATGAAACGAAGAATGAGCGGAAAGTCCGTAGATTGTAGAGGAATGGGGTAGTCAACGTTTATGAAGGATGTACAACACTTGTCTTGCGCTTGTATTTTACAGTAATCATTACGGAGTTGAGTGCGAATTTGTAGCAAATTGCGTTATATTTGATCTATAGTAACTTTATGCTTTTCGAACTTGTCTGGGGATAACATTTCAAGCCGTTTTCTTAGTGTTAGGAGCCTTTTGCTGTACTGGATCTTTGGACAATAATAACGTATCTGTTGAATATCTGCATTTTCTTAGGCAATGGCTTCTGAGCTGAACATGTACGAGGCACAAGTTCAAGAATATAAATTCGAAGTAGATCGAGTTGCTCGTGAGTTGCAAGAGGTGAAAAAGAAGTACTTCATGCAGAAGAAGAAAGAGCAACAGCAACGGTAAGTTTTTTATTGATGATATCATATGCGTTTAGTAGCTACGTTAGAAGTACGTATTCAGGTATGGGACCCAATCCAAGCTCCGAATAAATTCCAAAACTTCAGTCTTTAAAGATAACTCTAAACTCTGGAAGTCTACAAAACTTGAACTCTGACCCTGAGGTCAAAAGTGATGCTCTTAAGAATAGTCATGAGGGTGACGTAAGATAAGTTGCCGATTCCCAGAGTACTTCTAGAACAAACTGGGTGGGTCTGTGACTTTGGTGCAGAGCAGATGTGAAAGTATCCCAATGCTGGCATCGAACCCACGTCGATGGTTTTTAAAGGAAGATATTGAACTACAAGGCCACACGCTCCACAATATCGGGGTACAAACTCCTCAGTTACACCTCTAAAGGTAGCTTTGATATGCGAATTATTTGTTTCCCATAGTCAACATCTGAGAAGAACGCCAGAAAATGATTACCAAACTCAATGATACGAGCAGTACCTTCATATGAATATTGCAAGAGACAAAAATTGGAACAGATAAGGAAATAGATGATAAGAAGTGATAGTAAAAACAAGACCTAAAAGGCGATCATGATAATTAGGTGAGGCGCCATGTGTCTACATCATCGGTGAAAGATCAAAAGAAAAAATTCAGAATAAAGTTTGCGTGACAATTTTCACCTTCGTATTACAATGAGCAGAACTCTGAAATGATAGGTTTGCAATCATTGTATTTTGCGATAACATACAGGCCAAAACTGTGATTCTGAAGTCGAAAGAATTTAAAAATTAAATTTATGATCTGCTGCGAGCTAATGAGAGAGGCGCGTGGTGTTTACCTGGAGAGACAAAGGACCACAAAATGGATAAAAAAATTCCAGGCGTTTACGACCTTTAAGAAATCTCAAGTTAAATTGAAAGTGGGCAGGTCAAGTCACAAGTAAGAGATTGGACTCCAATAAACCGCAAAAGGAACCGATATCGGCAGAAGACCCAAGACAAAAACAACATCATCAAATTGTTCTAGATGGCCGAGAATGCCCAGGAGTGAACGATGTGGCTGAAATGGGGAAAGCCTAGTCTAACATAAAGTTTTCAAGGCTGGCGATGGTGATGATATTGATGAAGACGACTACTTTCGATCAAACGTTTTGTGGGAAGAAGCACTGACTTGTGCCCTTCACTCCCCATAAGTCTTGCTCTTGTTGCACAGACACAATAAAGCAGACAAATGAGAATTCCTGTAGTGGAAAGACAGAGTAAGGCAAAACAGAAAACCGAAGGAATGCGAAGGCTGTATGACGGGAGCTCGTATGTCTGGCTTACATAGCCAATTGCCTTATTAAAGGGCTGTAGCATGTGTTTCGATAAGCAGGTGAAGCCAACGAAGTGTAAAAGGTAGCAGTTCATTGGGTCGAAAACACAAAGGAATCTCAGAGAGAAGCGTTTGCATGTCTCTGCGAGTCGAGGACCACATGTTGCAGACCTGGGACTTAACTGAGATCTTATCAACTCCTTCATCACGTGAATTGCTTCTACTCAGTCACTTCAACAACAAAAAAAGAATCGGATGATCCTCTTCAGGTTGAAAGTAATTCATTGCGTTGTACGAGTACAGTGCAGGCAATCATGCGTTGATTGGCTTAACTTAAAAACGTACAATTAGGAATGGATTGACTTACAAAGACCTTGTTGATTGATTACCTATTGCAAATTACATGTTTGAGATCATGCCAAACATTCGTAAGCATAAGAATCCTTGGCAATATGCGCCTTGATAGGCGTTGAGGTCTTGCTGTACAAACATTCCTTCAGCGCTTAAAGCTGTAGAGCATAACGGATTACGATGAGATGCATAGAGGAGCTTGTTCCTTTGCTGTTGTTTTGCTCTGTGACCGCGACTTCGGTTAATACCACTCAACTTTGGGATTGTTAAGCTGCATCACAAAGTAATGAGGGCTGTTTACTCGTTTATGCAAAATACAGTGGAGAAGTTTCGTCCCTGTAGAATTTTACAACCGTCATGTTAATTTACTTCATAGCTCCTACCAGAAATATGCAGTAGCTCTTAAGTTAGCCCATCTTACAATGAACTGAATCAGTATGCAACATACACCAAAGTGCATGTAAACTGTCGTACCTAACGACCATTTGAAGTGGCTAGATTTCATTTTAGGTAAGTTGTAGACGGGTACTACTGAAGTCCGATAGTGCTATTTAGTTGTGTCGAGTTCATGCTTTCTCTCCACAACAACTATTTCACATGCAGTCAACTCGGGGGCTGGGGTGTCCCATGACGTATTGTTATATGCAGTGCCTCCTCTACGGTCAGTAATTCGGTAATGAAGGATAACTAGGGCCCTTCAATTCGGCCGTAGTACTCCGCCATCATATACGCCTTCGCAAATTTGTGTGTCATTTAAAGCAGGCATCGTTATCAAAACGTAGGTTAACACTTGAAAATTCAAAAAAACATCTTTGTCTACTAAAAAAGAAACTGGGCCTTGTGACCATGATGTCAGGATCACCAATACCTTTTGACTGCATCTCTGCAGATATGAAAGTTATTATAAGCCGGGACGTACTCAGAATCATGACCATTTTAAGCCTCCAAGTAGAAAAAATTTGTGTGATTTGACAAAACTTTGCTTTATAAATGTACATCGTGTTTAACGTGTTTGGCCATGGGAAGGAAAAGATAATCAAGGCTACGACCTATAACAATGGATTTCTGACCTCTATTAGCCTCCTCTGTTTTACAGTGCACCAACTTGTTGTGTAGCAGAATTCCTCATCTAGTGTCACTTTTACCTGCTCTTATTTTGTACACAATTGCCCTTGGAAATTGCTTATTACTGTGTGAGAGAACTATCTTCTTTTTGTCATATACACAGAGAAAGAGACAGAACAATTGCTCAAGCTTCCCAACCTCCCTTTCAACCACAGCGATCTGACGGTCCTCGTTTTACCGGTGGTGGATTCAGTCTCAAGCAGACGCCAAAAGTGGCAGCATAAATTTCAAGCGAAATACCTTGTAAATATGTGATTTGTATATATATAACAGTGGATTTGCCACCTTTTACAAGAAGTTTTTAGGATGATCATGTATATGTGGTACAATATGCAATTAAAATGATAAGTGATTCTATTTTGTCTTTTCTACTATTCGTCTCTCTTCATTCTCAGACTGGACTCCATCGTACCAGTAATTAGTAACCAAGGTCATGCAACAAGGTGCAGATGGACTGACCTTTAAAATTACATTGAGCTGAATGCAATGTCTCCCCGTATAAGCTTTGAACATGAAGGTTATAGACATCAGTGAACTTTGATGTCGAGGTGACTACAACTTAAGTTGTTAGGGCAACAAGAAATGACAGCATGGGTTGTCGGTCGAAGTCACGTTTTAAGGTACAAACAATTTCGGAATAAGCAACAAGTGAAATTATCTCATGGAAATTTAACGTTGCCGTGATAACTGTGTGCAACAGCTGATTCGCTGGTCTGAGTAACACGTGATAACAATCTCCCAGTAGCAGACTATACCCCGCTGGATACCAAGCCAGTATTTCATAGGTCTCGGGGTATCCTATATAGTGTGTAGTAATGGCTAACTACGATAAACATTTAGATTCCACTCCAATACGAGCGATGAAGAGAAAGTGCAGGTTTAACACGGGCTGAACACATCCAAAACGAGACACGATTTTCAACGATCGATCTCGAACCGCTCAGCAACATGTAAGGCCAGTAGGAGAAAGCGTCGCAGGTAGGAAAATTTTGACTGATGATGAAAGCTAATTCGAATTTAAGCGCATGAGTAACGCCCTACGTGCGCCAAAGACAGTAAGAAATCGTACAATAAAGAATCAAAGAAATTGAATTTCTGTACACTTCTTGGAGATGCAAGTTACCACTACAACTATCTAGTAAATTTTTACAGATACATTTTTACAAAGGATGTGGTTTAAACTCCACGATTAAAAATAATAAGCTTCAGCTCCTAACGTCAACTTTAATCTTTTGTGCACTAAGTAATTCGTAGTATGAAGTGATGCACTTACAACAACAGCTTTCGACCATCCTATCGACTCGTAAAGATCCATCACCCATACCATAATATACCCGGGGTTAAAATAATTTAATTCGAGAAAAAGAGGTCGCCGGCAGAACTTACATGCTACTAATCTAAGCTAGAAACCAAAGCACAGATCACTCCAAGCCATGCCAAGATTGATGTAATCGGTGCAATTTTGTCCCTTTTGATTACAGGATGACACTAGGGTTCCTCATTGCAATGGCATTGTAGATTATCCTAGAGGTACAGGTTAGGACTTGTAATAAACCTGTAAGAACTACTGCCAACATTCCTAAGGTGTTTCTCTTAAACTCACAAGGAAACAGTTACATGTAGAGCTTCGAACCTCAAAATAAGGTATGAAATTTTGATACCTGGTGCCACAATGGCAAGAAACCAGTAACGAGAGTAACGGGTGCTGTTTGTGCTGTGGCTTACGTGTCAAACCGCGCCAAAACTTTTGAAGACTTTTTAAACGTAAATGTTGTTCACTGCAAGAATAAGTAATCTACAAAATAGCTACATCCCCTCCTTAGCACAATCGAAAAAGTCTAGGCTATCAATTATACGCGAAGTACATTGGCATAAGACAGGTTTAAACTGTCTTCTTCAGACTGCATCTCTTTTACGAATTACTAGTGCATACCTCTGTTATAAAACTACACAATAAGCAAAGGCTACCTACCTGTTCCCCCTTCAGAGGTACAGGTTTTCAGGCGTTCTATACGACATATACAGATTCAAAATTTTAGAAATAAATATTGTCGCTCTTGCCTATACGTTCCGTTTGTATTTGACAAAATTACTGATGATGTTCACACTTGTAACCCACAAAAATTACTTTGGGATGCTTAATAACTAAACATGGCCGTTGCTCCGAGTCGGTATTCAGGCTCAGATCAAGAGGGGTTGTCCAGGGTACCCTTCGCCCCATGTATTCTGATGCTGAAACAACAATGTACCCTGGTTCCCAGGCTCTAAATCTTTTCGAGAACATTTTGATGCTAATTTTACGTAAACCCAACAACATCCTAAATCCACAAATAATGCGACCAAGTTATTGGAATTTTAATAAAATCACATCACATACGTACTCTATAGCTCTAGACAATCTTTAGGGAAACCTCTTCTTTTACTGTAAAAACCATGGAACCAAACCAAGGACTTGATTACGTTACTGGGGAATAGATTCTCTCCTAAAGGCGATACGTCTCTAGAGCAGCACTAGCGTTAATAAAAAGGGCACTCAGCCCATTTCCTTACGACATTGAAGTATAATGACGTCATACTTCAGCCTAACATGACAAAGCTGCACAGCAAGCACTATCTAGCAACTTAAGCTTGTCTAAATAAAATCTTTGGTAGATAACGCAGTCGCGCCCATTCCCAAAGTACACTTCTATAATTTTTATAGTGTGTCCAGATAATCTGCGGGTTGCGCTTGCGGTCTATCTCTCGTATCTCTGTTCGTTTAAAAGTCCTGGATCCGAGCCTGGTATAATACCATCCAGAGCCAATCATATGACTAATTTACAATTTTCACTACACGGCTGAAAATGGATATCATGGTGCTGAAACAGCACCGTTCTTGAAGTTCAAGTCATTGCAAATTTCCTATTCAGCCATTACGTCGATATTCTTCGATCAGGCAATCTGTGCTGCCTTGATTTCATCTTCATTATAGCTGCCCGATGTTGGTCCGTAAATTCGCCACACCCACTGAATATAACATTGAACACTTCTAGGTTCTGGGTTCTTCATGCGCACCATATCTTCTACATCCAACAACTGCGGGATATTTTTTCTTTGACTAAAATAAAATAAAAGACAAGGTAAAAACTGAGTTTGCATTGCAAAAATTGGGGATAGGGTCTTAATCTAAGAAAGATTGTACAATGCAAATATTGTAAAAGTTTGAAACAGAAACAAATCCTTAGAAAATTGCATATAGTATTCATTTGATTTGAAAATGATAATAATCCTCCCTTCAGAACAATTTACATTTACCAAAAAGGCACCCCAGGGGAAGCAGAAACGTGTATAGGAATCACTCTGGACGTTACCCCAATATGGAACGGTATAAATTAACATTTAACAGTGCAGTTAAGGTAATTCAGGAGTAAGGTAAAAAATTGTACATCTTAATATAACTGTCGAGCGTTCTATCTGCGTCATGCAAAGGACTGTATCGTAACCAGATCATAACAAAGTAACAATATAAAATTTTAAAACGTAGAGAAATGCGTTTGAAATGAAAAGCGAATCATCTTTATACTCAAAAACACTTTTCCTTTAACACTTTTTCAGCTATAAAACAGCACAGTAAAGGTCAAGTGATAGAGCATAAGTTAATACGCGGCCATATTTGGTAAGAACTTATTACAACGTGTAGACGTTGTTGATTGGGCACTAATCAGGATCTGCTACAGGTCAATAATTACCAAAATTAATGCACATATTCTCTTCATAAAATGCAGTTCTCGTGTGTCTTGATGTGACATGAACCTGTCACTCTCGTGTGCCTAACAAGGTGCAAATTGTGAGCGAACGCTTTTCTGCTTTAAATAGGGATCCTTCAATATCAGCGTTCAAGCAGAAGTGTAGAACTAAAGCGCTGTAGCATTACTTGTGCGAAACTGAATCACCGATGCGTCTCTTTGAGACTACATATGGCTAGTGCTTCTGTGCATGATAGCGTAGCCTTCACGTTTTCAGCACAAGGAAACTGCACCCATACAAAGTGTAAATGTACCTAGCGACTTGTTATGCATGCTAACAAAGGAAAGTAAGAAAAAAAGTCATAGTGAACGGCTTGCAAGTACTGACCTGGCAGTTTCAAACGCCAGCTTGAAGTTATACTCCCTATTTTCACGTTTTAACTCGTTGAAATCGAAAGCATCCTTCTCGAAGCGATGTATCAAGGCACAAAATGCGTATCCATCATTCCAACTGGAGCTAAAATTCTTGATCTCGATTCCCTAGTTTCGGAAAAAACACAATAAAGTAGTAGGAAGAGCCTTGGCATATATTACAGGATGCAGGTAGTCTATCGTGTTACTCTCGAGTCTGTGTGATTGTCAACAAATGCCCAGTTTGCACTATTGACATAGCTAGTCAAATATCTTCTAAAAAGTCTTTCAAAACAACATTACGTCAATTGTAAGATTACAACAGGACGACATCTTTGTGAACGCCGCTTCGAATCTTGCAACAGTCTACTACCGATATTAAGTGGTCTGGGTATACGCGTGACTCCTAGCCTCAACTCCGTGCCAACAATGAAAGACGTTAATACTGAGAGTTGAACCCCAGAGAATGGCAATGTGATGAAGTCGTCAATAATACGCCTGTACCACCACGTTTCATGGGCGTAAACGAGCTCACCGACTGCCATGCGCGTATAATGGTTTACCATCTTTACAGGTTGTGGCGGGTTTGACAACATATGATAGCTATGCAAGCGATCATTCCTCTTTATTGACACCTATTAAGTATAAAATTTGGTTTATTACCTACATTCAATACAGAAAAACCTGTACGTATGAATTTGGGGGCAGATGCATGTTGTAACTTTTGCGGTATCCGCTTTCATGCCCCCTTTCATTTACATAAAAATGTCTAGAATTAAATGTTTAAAACCATTAGTTTTGAGCTCTTTCCTGGCGAAAAAATGTACAAGTAGTACCCAGCTGTAGAAATTTCCTTGCCTGTTGTACAAGGGTGATTTTGTGCCAGTTTCGGAAATACGGGTGTTATCAGCGACTATTGAATACAGGGGTGGTATCAGCGACTATTGAATACAGGGGTGGTATCAGCGACTATTGAATACA
>JAAAKL020002876.1:0-24632 GCA_010016065.2 Carybdea cf. marsupialis auct. non (Linnaeus, 1758) | reverse complement strand
TCCACTCTCTCTCGAACATCTCTTTAAACATAACATTTCAAATCTTCTCTTCTTGGAATATTTTAGTGTTAATAGAACAATAGCCCTGCACGATTTGAAGAACAGCCTCTCATTTATCCACTCTCTCTCGAACATCTCTTTAAACATAACATTTCAAATCTTCTCTTCTTGGAATATTTTAGTGTTAATAGAAAAATGGCCCTACACGATTTGAAGAACAGCCTAACATTTATCCACTCTCTCTAATATCTCTGTAAACATAACATTTCAAATCTTCTCTTCTTGGAATATTTTAGTGTTAATAGAACAATTCTATGGCTGCGTGAACAAGTATACGATCGGTAATTTCAGTCTCTTGATATACATAGGAAACTCTCTTAGGGATAGTCTCAGTCAATGGTGGCCAAAAATTTTAAATGAAAACCGACAAGATTTGGACAAGTCAAACAATGCCCCAGAAGATTACAAATTGTCCTCGTCGCCTCCTACTTTTACTAAGATTAGCAGTGAGATTGTTTAGATGAGCCTTTGGAATATCGATCTAAACGGTGCACCCTATAGTTAGTTTCTCCTCCACATACTATAGTGAAAGCGACGCAAATATAAATGTTGAGTTGAAGTTTAGTTATTCTCTCCTCTATTCACCATTCAAAAGTCAAAAAAGTTCTCCTTCAATGTCCCTTGTTCCGCCAAAAACCTTTTTCCATTTTCCCCGCCTAAAAACAACGTCTTTTGTATGTAAATCGAGGCTGGAATCGATTTCGCACGAGGCTACAACAAGATGATTACACATATGATCTTGACAAAGTTACTAACAACTTACAAGGTCAATAAAGAGTTAAACTTATCTTAGATGCTTTGATGGGGAGAGGTTGCTAGCACTTTACACATCAAGCCAGGTCACAGCATCCGACTCAATACTATACTATTCGCGATTTGCTGGTCCTTCGCGACACATACCAAACAAGAATGAGTGTGTTTGGCGTAACATATGTGTCAAAAAATCCGATACAACCTCGACTCGCATAGTGCTTAGTAGCTGCTTTGTATCCACATTACAATCGATTAGAGTATGTCGAGGGTCAGGATGTGGAGTCATGTTATCCATAAGGTTTCTGTGCATCGCATTAAAGTAAAGTATGATCATGGACAGATGTCGCGATGGCCATCATGCAATTACGAAAATACATTTCAAGAGCTCTGTCCTTTTTGCAGCCGTAACGGAGAAATATTGTAATTTCTCTCAGAGACAGCGCGTCTGTATGTGTATATCAATCATTTTACAACTGATAAAAACACTCATAAATGCAGTGATAGACTTCTTCTTTGGTCCTGGCAGCGCAAGCAGAGAAGTAATGGAGGTACCACCGCCATAATCTCTTTAAATGCGGAGGGAAAATGATGACTTCACAAATGTAAAATTTTGAAAATAGTACATTATGACCCCTGATACGTAAGAGAATGCTAGAATGGTCTGTTTCCAAAAATATCATACCTCTAGTATGCGCAGCTTTAAAACTAGAAGTCTTTGAATATCAGGAAATCTCTGGTCAAAACCAGCGACCTCCACAAAAGACTGGATCGAGTAATCTTATTGTTTTCAGCTGCGAAAAAAGTGTTGATATGAATACTAGTCCCCAGAAGCGCGGGAAAGTCCGACATGTTACGTAACATTGTTTACACCTTTTGCTTGGTGGGGATTAAAATGGCGTCCAACGACTGATCTTACTTTGAGATTGAAGATGCTCGACCTAGTGTTTTTACAGATCAGTGGTCAAGACTTTTGACAAATTCAATAATTTTGGCTGAATCTTAAGTTTGGGATCTAGCATCAAATAAAAAGGTCTTGTTAGAGACATTTGAAGCTTTAAAAGCTAATTTCTTGGCGTTGGTACAGTAAGAAGCTTTCCTCTCGAATTGGGCCGTTGACGTTCTTACTGCCAGGACAACAGAATCATTGAAAATCTTTTCAACAATTTTTAACTTTCCAAAGTTGTGACGTTACACTCTTCCTCCGCATTGAGCTTAGGGAGGCTAGAAGTTGAGTACGAAAGTCCATCAATGTTTCGAATTGTGGAATTAACTGGAGATATTTTCTTTGCAACGTCCTTTGTATTCTTTGTGCAGTATTTTCCCCAATCATCGTTGAAAACATTGAGTCACTTTGGTGCCTCTTCAGGAGTTCTAGATTGTGGAATTTAGTGACACTTAGCATATAGACATTTTGGGGGCAACCATGATCCTTTTTTAGGAAAAACTGCAAAAACAACCAAACATGAGGGAAACTATGAAACACGTTGAAAACATGGAAAATTGACATAAATTTACAAAGAAATTTTGGGCTTTTGTTGTGTTTCCTGTCCACTTCAACCAGTTTGTATTTTGATTTGGCAGAGCTTATGATCTTCAAACGTGGTAGCTATTAGATCTTGTTGTTCCAGAATGTTCAGGCCCACACCTTACAACTTGCACTGCAGCTCGTTCAAGTAAAAAAAACATGTTAATCGAAATATCCGCCTTCAGGTCTCTTATCTCTGTTAGGCTTGTTCCATTTTAAGAATGTTTAGTAGTAAACGCACAAACCTAAGCAGCATGTCCCCTTTTGAGAGGCAGCACAAGAATATGTGCATTAACGGAACTCCTCACTGTCAAGCTTCGCTATCTTCAATTTTTGGAGGAGCTTAGTATTCGCAGCAGTCAATTTCTTGCAGCTGACAACTTCACTGATAGAACCCTATGTTTTGTGAGCTGTTATAACATCATGACGTGGACGCCTCTAACTTTATGACGTGTCTCGCATCGTATTAGTACTCTTCCGCTTGAAAATTTCCAAGAAACAAGATCACACGCCGAGTATTGGGAGGGAGGTCACAAAACCGTTGTAAAATATACAAAATTTTCTGTATACTAAAAGCTAGCCAAACTATGATAAATTTTATGGAATTACCCTTATCTTGATACCAACGAAAGTATGTGATAAACTTCTATTGAATGGAGTATATGAGCGCCTCAAGAAACATTTCTCCTTTCCTAGCAGGATACTGCTAGGGATAGGAATCTGTGGAGAGCACTGTTGCAACAGTTCATGGTCCCCGACCCTCAGAGTTGAGGATGGGATAAGGCAAGCAAGGCAAGCAGGGTACTAGAAAGATAATTATCTTAGGCACATACGCCTGGTGAGAAGACTACTACAGGCCTATCAATAACGTCACATGCATTTTAATACAGCTGGGATGGAATGTGGAAAAGCCTTAGGCATCCGTCATAACGTTTGCCAATGCTTTTGCCGCACTTTATGTAAGCAGTACCAGCCACGTGGGATAAGGAACTAAATAAGTAAACCTTCTGCAGTAAATCCTGGGGTACTTCAAGGCATCCCTTTAGCACAATTCCTGTTTGAAATCGTGTTACACTTAAATTTGACACATATTAACAAATAAGATGGGCTCAGTACACAAACGTTATGATTCCAGACTTGGGCTTTCCGGAAGGTCTCCCCCTTCTTGAACATGCGACCAAATCTTGCGTCTTTGAATTCATGGTATGTTTATTAAAATTACTCACAATGAAATGCCGCCACGCATTTTGCAGAATCTAAAAGAGGTGGATGATTTTGTATACCTTGGAACGATAATAGCTTTTCCCCCAAATATTTTAGTAGGACGTGGCGTAACTGGAGGTAACGTCTTAAAATTATTCCAAATTAAGCGAACAGATGATATCTCAAGAATGCTAAATCTCAGGAAGCTGAAGCTTATATTTGACTCTTTTGTTCAATCTGTTGGAAGTTGACCATTTTGGCATTACCTTCCTGTAATGAATGTTCGCATTGTGTAGGTTGACGTAATTGTGTAGTCATGGTATCCCAGAGTGTATTGTCTGTTGAACGTGGAATGCCTAAAGTTGTGCTCTAAGGAGAGCAAGCCTGTGTAGTGTAGTGCTTAGCACGCTCGACTGCAGTACGGAGGGCTGTGGATGGAAACGGGCATCGGTTTTTCAATACAATCAATACCGCTTTACAGGACAGAGTTTTGAACGCTGGCCATATCAATGCGTTTAAATTATTTTGCTACAAAATGTCCTCCACATTAAGCTTAACATATTTGAACTCGCAGAGTCCTGTAGATCACTCGGGAAACAAACCTTGCGTGTATGGTTACTTAAAAGATATAACGCAGTCTCTGGCATCAGATGCGACGACTGCGAGGATCTTCAAGTTAAAAGTCTTTTAAAAGTAGAAACAAAAACGTTGATGCACAATCAATTTTTATGACAGTTGAATAAATACTTTAAACTGAGCATCATGTAAAAGTTCATTGTTGGAATAAAAAGACTGACGAAGGCATGAGGTTGGGAGATTCGACCAAAACAGCCTCTTCTCCCTAGAGTATTCGCTTAAATAGAGAACTGATATGTACAAAAAAATTTTGCTTATATCTTGTATCGTCCAGGTTTTTCCTGCTAATAAAATGTCTGAAAAGATTCAAGAATGATTTCTTATATCAAAACCAAGACCATTTACTTTCTTTGTAGTGCAGAACTTCAATATACCACGAAAGAGCGTAATATCAAGATATAGTCCATCAACTTTCTCGATATTAGGCAGACAGAACATCAGTATAGCACGATAGAACGTAATATCAAGATATAGTCCATCAACTTTCTCGATAGTAGGCAGACAGAACATCAATATAGCACAATAGAGCTAAGTCAACTTCGTTAATGTAATGGAACATCAATATAGCGAGAAACCGGGTTACGATATTTGGACGTTATGTCTGAATAGGAATTGTCAAAATCAAACATGAAATGGAAAGAATCACAGTTCTTTTCTGAAGCGAGAATCAGTGTTGCATGACCAGTCTTGTGTTACTGATCGATTAGTATCCGCTAGAACTTTGCGACAAGAAAAATTCTGTTTGTCTGCAAATCAAAGATTTCTTGCTTTGAACTGATTCTAGAAAAGACAAGATAAAGCGTTGTGTTACTATTTGAATCCGAATCATGTTATGGATTCGTCACAAAAAGAGGTGTTACCTTCAGGCCTTCTGTAGACGGATAAAACCCCTCATTTCTCTCAGTTGGAATAGACATTTAACACATATTTTTGTTTAAGGGTGGTAAAATGGTAAGATTTCCACTGTAGCATGATACGAAATCAGTATCTTTGTGAAAAGATGACGTCATCAGTTCTCTATTCCTAGTCCCTGCGACAATCAGACATGTTTATCAAAAAATCATAGTGGAAAAATTTTCCCATTCAACAATGGCTTGGCAGTAATACGTGCCTGTTGTTATTCTTTGAAATGGTAAGCTCATGCGCGTAAAGTCATTACTGTACCTGAATTTGACACTAGATCTCTAACGATCCAGCACCACAAAAAAACTTTAGCATGCCATGCTGGGAAGCCATTTATTTTCTGTTCTCTTCAAAGAATTAGTGATAAACCCACGCAAGTCCAGCACAGTCAGTTTCCGATCAAATAACATGCTCCCCACCAAGTACAATAACAAAATTGATCGCACATGCGTTCTCTCCATTGCTCAAGATTCTAATCCGCGCTGTTGCAAAGCTCATCTTACGCTTTTAGTTTTCGACGGATGGTACTGTGATGAAGTCATTCTTGGGCTACGTTAAGAGGGTATCGGTTGTCGATTGATCCTGGAGTAATTTGCTTTTTCCTACACCCTTTGTACGGTTTTGGTTTCTCTTTGGAACTGAAAAACTCTTGACCTTGATCCGGCTTTAATTTCTGACAGTCAAAACGCATGTGAAATTTACTTTACGAACATTAAAGTAGGGGCTCTGTGAAATTGCAAAACCTTCAAATTTATCTCACATGAGAGGGAAGAAAAGAAGAGGGCGGCCGTTAGGAGCAAGTTTTCAAACATTTCCAAAGATCAAGCTTCCCCAAGTGAATACATCCTAACTCTGCATCGGCTCTTTACTACCCTTCTTTGGCTTTATCAGTGTGAAGCTGACTGCAAAAAAGTGAAAGGATTTGGTGAATGAGTGACTTTCCTTAAGTCACATTCATGAAGAATATTATTGCTTAAGTGAAGCTGGATGCGATGTTTACCGGTGAAAATCTGGGAGAAAATGTGGTTTTCGAAGAGCATGATACTTGTTGTCCCCTGATGGGCGACTGGGAGATAATATGATGTCTGGAAATATACCCTGTTATCATCGATGTCACAGTTGACGCGATAGCTTGGGTCGCAAGTTCAAATACCACTAACAGTACATATGATTGTATGAAACTTTCTAAGGCGCTTTTTCTGTCACTACTCTTTAAAACTATAGCTAGCACTTTCCACAAAGGCTTTTTGCCTCCTGTCAGCGATAGCATCTAAGTCCGCTCATTTACGGAAAGAATCAGTCAGTACTGTTTGTGTATTCATAGGAACCAAATCCGTTCCATTTCTTCGACTACCTGCATTTTATTGAATATCAGTCCTACATGCAGACACACACGTAGTCAGATGAGGGATACCTTTTTTCACGGCTCTCGATATTAACATGTTTGCCTTCTATTCTAATGAAATAGAAAATTATTGTAAAATGCAAAACTCATTTGTTTTCACCGAAAAAGACTTTCGTCGAGTTGTATTAATGTAATAAACGCTGTAGTAAGTTGGAAGGAAACATTCTTCAATCAGAAAACAGGCAAACTAATATAATTTCTCCGTTACGCACCTGCACCTTACATGTTAGAATCTGGTCGCTAGATAATTGCTTTGACAGTTTCGTAATTCTTTGTTTCGCACTCTTAATAGTCACTTAACGTGATCATGTCATGTAACATGATCATTTCTTTGGATCACATATGTGCAACAGAGGCAATGATATACAGGGGTAACTACGGTAATCACTTACAATGATAATCTTACTCCGGCTCAAATAGGTGAAATTGCCTTCATTATTACACAGCATGTTCCTATTCAGTCTCACAAACGCGCAAGCGCCGTAGCTTTCGTAGGCAAGATCTTAAGTGAGCTAAGCGACGAGGAAACACCATAATCATATGCAAGCGTTATCTTACCGGCATCCTACAGAAGCGTAGCCGTTGTGGTAATTACTAGTATACACGACCTACTTTTACTTGAAGACGCGCAACCACCGTAAGTATTAGGAAACTTGATCTGACTCTGGCTCGCAGACACAGGAACCAACGTACTGTAAGGAAGACCTTACTCTGGCTCAAAAAAGTGCAAACGCGCATTTGGCGTAATTATTACAGAGCATGATCTAACTTTGTCTTTCAGATGTCCAAGCGCCGTAACTTTTAGTGAGCAAGATCTTAAGTAAGCTAACCGACGAGGTAACGCCGTAACTATTTGCAGGCGTCATCTTACCCTGGCCTACAAGAGGGTGGCTGTGATGATTACTAGTATGCACGACCTACCTCTACTTAAAGACGCTCAAACCACAGGAATTATATGGAAAACTAATCCGACTCTGGCTCAGACATAGAACACTGTAAGGAAGATCTTACTCCGGCTCTAAGACGTGCAGATGCACAATTGGCGCAATTATCACAGAGCATGGTCTTGCTTCGTCTCACAGACGCACAAGTGCCTAACTCTAGTGAGCAAGATCTTAATAAGCCAAGCGACGAGAAAACGCCGTAATTATTTGAAAGCGTCGTCTTCCCCGGCCTAAAGACGCGCAATCGCCGTGATTATTTGGAAACTTGATCCGACTCACAGAGACGGAACTACTTTACTGTAATTGGTTGTAAGAAGGATCTTACTCGAGCTGAAAGACGTGCAAACGCCAAAACGCGTAACCTCACACCTGTTATGAGCTACGCTGCAAGCGGCAACGAGTATATTACTAGGGTGCGACTTCACTATAATGAGTTGCATCCCTCCGTTCCCTTTAACTTTGTAACCAAATTTCACGTTGCATTGCTCTTTGCGTGAATGCAAACGATGATCTCCATGCAGCTGCTTGCCGTTACGCAACCACAGCTCACCTCTAATGATTTTCAGAAGCTTTCTCTTTCAACAGCTCTTTCTTCTTCAATCAAGTGATTATCATACCGTGCATGTACAATACGTCCTCTCCCACCTAAAACATTGATGCAATCATGAGATAACTGGGTCATAGTTTATGATATTTCTACGTTCTTCCGTTTAATGCCGTACCAAGAATTATACTATATAGGGGGCAAGTCTCAAAGTTACTGACCCAACAGCTCGGGAGCTGAACCATTTTTCCATAAGCGGAAAAAAAGCAAAACGGCTACCAATCCCTTAATGGCGAGCTTTTCACAGCTAAGTGCATTGCAAGGCTAAACCACACTCCAAAGAAGGTATTATGCGGAGGGAAAGTGATGACGTCACAAATCAAAAGTTTTCAAAATAGTACGATTTGACTCCAGATGTCAAAAGGCAAGTTTTGAATAGGTTGTTTCCCAAAATAGCAGACCTGTAATGTATATAGTGTTTAAACTAGAGGCGTTTGAATTTCAAAAATCTTTGGTCAAAACTCTGTAGATATTTCTTGATTACTTAATTTAGGAACCAGCATTCAATAATAGGGTTTTGTTAGAGAGATTCAAAACTTTGAAACCTGATATCTCTGTGTTGGGAAAGGCATCAATCTCAATTTTGGTAATTGGCGTTCTCATTAATAGGGTAAGATGAAGATTGAGTTTTTCCCCCTTAATTCAAACATTTTCAAAATCGTGACGTCACACTTTCCCCACCGCATCGAGGGTCCAGGAATGGGGCTTGGTATCTCCCTAACGTTCTTGCTATTATATTTTATTTAACCCTGCGTGCTCCAGTTTCGAAAGATCTGTGGTAGAAAACAGACAGCCTCCACTTCGTACGTGCACTAAAATAAACTTTGACCTCCTTCAATGTCAGAACGTTTCCGGAAAGCTAATCCATACTGGCAAGAAATCAATAGAGTCATAAATGAAGAAACAACTTGTAATCACCGGATTTGTTTCAACAAATTTACTAAAATCGGCTAAGTCTTATCACTAGCAATAATGTGCTTCTGGGTGGCGATATGTTCTCCTTCACCTGTTGAGAACACAGGGATCCACCCCAGCCTCCCTTGACATATAAGCAGATGATCAGTTTGGCCTTCAACTAGATCTAAGAGTATGAGCAACTTTAAATAGCAACCCGAAATAGGCGACGTAACACAATTCGTATAATTTGAGCTTGGTCCGTTTATTTACATGAAAGAATATGGGTAGGGAGTATGTCCTCAAACGGAGACAACATTGCCAAGACGCGGACAGAAATAGAGACGACCTACTAGAAATGCATATTTAAAACTCAAGACATGATCCTTTCAAAATGGGTCGGGTACTAGTTGAGAAAACTATGGTCATTCACTGATCATCTGTTATTACTGTACAAGCTATGGCGACCCTAATGTGTATTTAGCCTCTCGTGTCTTACATGATTGCCTCGTGAATTAACAAGGAAAACAAACGGTAACTTCTTAACACCATACAAATAAATTTACAATCACATATCAATTTGTCTCCAATGAAAGACGCAAGACCTCGGTACGATCATTCCCTCGTTCTGTGCAACGGCAATCTGTTCAAGCCTGCATAGCAAGAATGGCATCTTTTGAAGTATTGCTCGGAAACGTTTCAATAACCGAAAACAAATTTACTTTGGAAATACTCTGAAATGTATACGTACAAGCAGAAATAGTGCATACTGATAAACACAGAGTGCGATTTTCTTCGAAGAGAATCTAACATCGATTTTCTGTGTATTGCACACAAACCAACCAAACCTCTTCAAAAGAAATGGACTATTGTCTGATTATCGACGCATGACTGATTTGGGAATATTGAAATTCTAATTTTATCAATAGTAGAAATTCAATCGAACTGATTGGCACTCTGCTGTCCTGCATGCCACATCAGGGAAGGTATAAGTGAACAGACTGCCTCTGCAAAAGAGCTTGGGCTTCATATGACCAGCAAACTAAACGAGTGAGGCCTATCCAAGTTTCATGTCGCCATAACCTAACACTAAACGTATGATAAATATAACCAAAGAAGTCAAAGCATGGCTCTTAGCAATTGCGTATCTCATATTTAAATCATATATGTCATAATCTAATTAAAATGCTCATAGGGCAGAATAGAATCCGAGCAGTTTTCCTTATTTTGCAACGAATACTTTTTGAGTGGAAATAGCGGGTGTCATGCGATGTGACAACCAACGAACAACTATCAGCACATGTTCATTTACTCTCGACCAATATCCTAAATAATAGGTGTGTGCCCATTCTGATAAGACTCAGTTTCTTTCAAACAATTTTCTAATACGTGGTTGAAAGACACAACCATAAAATCCGTATCAGGATGATGCATTTCTTCACACATATAGTCGTTCTGAATGGGAGCGCACGCCTTCATTGCAAGTCAAAATGGTGGTCAACAAGCACTCATTACCAAAGATAAGAAACAGTGCGTCATGAAGACAATCCCTAAAATATCAAATACTTCACACCAAGTGAAGACCAACAACACGCCCTGAAGTTATCAACAAGACAAAGAATCGAATCAGAATAAAATTTGTTCCCTCCCATCCAATAATCAGCTCCCTTTCTATTTCTACTTGCCATACGAGAAGACAAGACGTGTATAAAACTAGAGTAGCAGTTACACCCCTTGGCATCACCATATTGACCCTATGCATGGCGACATCCATACTTCATCATCGATCTCCTGAGAGAGCTAACTGTCTGAGTTGATAACTTCTGGTTGTAGTTTGAATAAGAGAAAAGAAACAGCAACGTGAAACTTGCGTCAGTGTAGCTGACAAGGTCTCCCTCTTAGCTATCCTTACCCGTCGAGAAACAAGGGTCATGAACCGAAGGTGCATAAATACCCAGAACTCTCATAATCAATATCGCTCATACCAATACTGATGATTGATTAAAACCCCACGTACACGAGGACCGAAGCTAAGTTTGAAAAAGCATTCGTATTTTGTGCTCTGACTTTCTTGAAGTGGAAAAAAAATTTCGAGTTAAGATGGAGCTGGAAGGTGAGCAGGGAGTTCTGAGCCAATTATATACATTTCGTGGAATTTCATGTCAATGTTCTGTCTCATTTTCATTCTCGTCTTCCTCATCATTTCCCCCCTCAAACCCCTGTGGCCAATGACTGAAAGTTGGCTTAATCAGAGTTGACTTCATGCAAACTTAAAGTTCGTCTATAATTGACTATTTAACAACGATGAAGTGTTCCTTCGATAGGTATACTTCGCAAATGTGCCTCGATCGGTCGTAACATAATATCACTAAAACTATGTTGCATGCAGCGATATCATATCAACGATGCACGAGTCGATGCTTTTAACGAAACGAGTACAAGTGGGCCATAAAGGGGCCGTTTAAAGCGAATGTGGTCTCAATGCTTTTTTAAAATACAACGATGAAAGAACTTGTCATCTTTAACTTGGGTTACCTCACATGGGAGCACTATCCAGACCGAAGGGAAACGGGGTTAAATTAAGGAATGAAACAATCTTATTAACTATGTCATCCTCATAAAGCTCTACAGGTTTCACTTTAGCTCGGGTTGACAACTATCACACTTGCATGAATTCAGCACCTTAAATAAGATCGAAATCAAATCTTGAAGCGATATAATGTATTCAAGCCAACTACTCCAAATCAAATAAGGCAACGAGTATAAGTATATAATTTGAGACCTGAATAGATGTCAAGAATGAAAACTATAACTCAGAATCAGCTATTTGCAAAAGTAAAGAACAGAATCCGCATTAAATGCAGAATATGATTTAAAGCGTTGGGAAAAATGAAGCCCCCTTTTACAACGCATGATGATAGGCTGATGCTTCTCTTTGTTGCAACAGTAAAACCGCACCCATTCCGTGCTTTGCCACTAAATATACTACGCCCTCTATGAACTGAACTGAGTGGCCACCATGAAAAACGGTCGTACACTACTGATTTTGCTAAACGTTAAATGTTTGGGAAAATGTCTTAAAACTTACACCTCGCTTATCCTTTGACCTATGAGTTAGGATGTCTTAAAATGACCTTCTGTTGTCGTCATAGCACTTTCCTTACAAAACGTGTTCGTTGATAACAAAGTTGCTATCTAGAAATGAAATGGGCTGTAAACATCTGAACAAAACAATGCAACCTTATCAGCCTCTGCTGTTTGTAAAGATCATGACAGCGAAGTGCTTTAATTACCAAAACAAGCGAGGTCATGTCGGAGAAAGTCGATTCGGTTTCAACAAAATGCATTTTAATAATTCTGCATGTTTTAAAAATTAATCCAAAACCATGATGGTGATTGTGAAGAGATACTGTAAGAAACGCAGAAATTGGTGTCAAAAGAGAAATGGGGATGTACCGATAAACTACGACAGAAGAAAAATACATGGAGGCCAAGACCTTGTACAAACTGATACAAGATGCAAAGAACAATTAACAAAACACAGCAATGGTGCCAGTGGTGAAGTTTAATGCTACCCAAATGCCACAACACGTTGATCCGTTCACGGATCTTCACTCTTTGGTGCGACCAAACATCTTTCTACATCAGCAAATTTTAACTTAACCAACTGAATTATTCCTATCTATCTCCTTTCTTAAGGGCAAAGAATAGAATGAAAGCCTCCGAATTTCGTACATAGGGACCAAAAAAGTCCAATATCCCTATTTCGGATATCCGTGAAATTTGAAACAGAAAGAAGTTGGAAAGAGAAACTTAAGCTGAATGCTACAGAACAGTACTGATGGTGGCTTTAATCAATGATGTGAGTCCCTCCCCTTGGAAAGAAAAGTAGTTCGTGAAAAAATGAGTTCTAGGCTGTGTAGGGGTTGGGATGAACGTCCTGAGAATCAATGTCATAACGTATGCGCGGAGACTTCTGCTTCGATAGGTTCTACACTTGATCAAAAAGCTGGCGCACACTAAAAGTCAATAAATTAGAAGCACACCGGGTCTCACTTTGGAAGAGAGTTCTTTCTAGAATGTCATTAAATTATAAGACACATGAAGATTCAGTTAATCTGTTCATACTACCTTTTGCGGATATGGAGCTGACAATTCAGAAGTATCCATAAGAGTGTGGCCGTATCGAGTGACACAGCCTCACTGTAACTCTTCTTTTGAAATAGCAAGCTCACTGGGCCTTGCTAACAAAGAGGACTACACGTATTTAGGATTCAATTTCTGCTTGGTATTAGTGCCACTAGTCCCTATTCAGTCATCTTACATATTCAACAATCACATTTCTGGCAAGCAGCACGAGGGGAAATAACGCAAGAGGGGAAATAAGCATCGCATAAATAGAGATCCCTTTAGATTAGTAAGGGAAGGAATATCTAATACAGTTGTACCCTGGACACACATTGTATCATATCGAGAACAAAAGTTCGATAATTGGCCTTCCTCCATCTCTCATCTCTCCTAAAGATGTAGCAGTTTCGATGGACGGTAAAATGGCCTAAAAACAAGTGTTTCTCCGTCGTATTTGCTTCTTTTTGGTTACCTCTATCAGTGGCTATTGTTTGCACTGTAAATATGGTTTGTCGCCAAATGGATGGTATGTGCTTTCTAAAAGTGAAACGTAAGTACTTCATCAACAAAATACGTTTCCGTTTGAAAGTCGTTAATCTGTTGATACAATAACAATGCAGTTGGCCTTAAAGTGCGTCTCCTGAAATATTACGTTTGGTCAACCTTCTTGTACGGTTGTGAGTCGTGGACAATCAATGCCGAAACAAAACGTAACATTATCGCTGCTGAAATGTGGTTTTACAGACGGATGTTGCGCGTTTCATATGTGGACAAAATAACAAACGTAGATGTCCTGAAAAGGTTTCCACCAGGAGAGAAAGCTATTCTATTCAATTTCGGATTCATTGGCTACTGCATTCCGAAGACTGGGCTGGAAAATCTGTGCTTAGCCGGAAGGATGATCGGTAAAAGGGTGCATGGTGGCCAAACAAAAAGTTATTTTGGAAATTTTAAAGAATATCTCGATACATACTATATTGACACACGCAGGGTATGGGCCAGCGCACGAGACAGAAAGTCATGGGTTCGCCTAGGCCCGCTTCGGGCATGACACCTACGACGACAATAACAATTAATTCTTTTGCAAACTAGCTTACAATTTTGCTTTCCCGATTGAGATCTTTAAACGGATAAACAGAACGGACACGAATCCTGAAACTTTTCTTCCTGGGCTGCCTTTCGAAGTACCAAAAGAAGTGTGGCTTTTCCCTTGCCACAAGAAAATCGACATAAAACCTGTTTAACATGCTTGCAACACCTGAAACATGGCCTATTTTCATAATTTTCGCTACCCGTTGAACTCAATCACTTGATATAAGTATGATGACGCCACACTAAATATTAAGATAGCAATACGACAGTATCGTGTGCTTTGAAAGCGGGAGGGAAATATCTTTATAAAAGTTCTATTTTCAGCCTTCAGCTCGTGGTTATCTCTTTATACACTTAAATAGAGTACTGTATGCCCATAAAAAATGATACAATTGCAATGTCATTATATTTCGCTAACAGCTCTAAATGGACCAAAGGAATTCTGGAAAGTATAACTAGAGCCATATGAAAGTGACGTCATTAGTAAACGTGTAGGCGGTGGACGAAAACAAATTTTTTCCGAATAATCACAAGTAAATAGTCGCAAGCCACTGTGAGCTTAAGTTTTGTAAAATAAGTGTCTGTTGAGAAGAAATAGCAAAAGAAAAACAGCAGAGGGGGAAAAATTCCTGTCGCCTGGGGCTGAGTTAACAATGATATGGAACGTTGATATAATTGTTGTTAAGTGCATGGGTATCAATCCACAATCCACAATTTATCAATCCACAAATCTCGGCACAAAGGAATAAATAATACATAATTAAACTGCTTAATGTATTCTTAAGTACTCAGGTCAATGTTGATGGGGCTAGTGTATATTTTGAATAAGGTAACCTATCCAGGAAGGGTCTCAAGTAATTTTCTCTCTTTTGCTCCGCGCCTCCCTGTGCGCTAGATAAAGGGTAAAACATTATTGTATCGTGCCCAATAAAATAAACAAAGTGGCTGCTGTTATTTGCATAAATTCATTTTGTATGAAGTAGCTTCCATTATGTCTATGTGCTTGCTAAACACTTGATATTTGCCAATTACGATTTAGATTGGATACCGAGGGCAAAGAACTGAAACAGTTTTTTCACGACATATGTATGTATATTGTAGACCAATACGTTCCTGTTAACGAAACATTTATCCAAATAATGACATCGCTACAACGGGTAAGAAAAGGTTAAATCACCATTTGATATCACTCCGTACAAGACCTATTACCAGAAATGTTCCCAGAAATTCAAAGAGCATGGACAATTTAAAAAGGCCTCTTTCCTTCTGCCAAATAATGGCGCTGCTGTAAACTGGACCTACAGAACCACCACACTGTTTCCTCACCGAAGCAAGTTACTGTCTTGTGAAGCTTTTTATTTACCCCTCTGCCCCCCCGCCTTTTTTTTTTGCACAATATACACATAGATCCTTTTACCTTTTCCCCTAAATGGGCTGTTAGGGGATTTTCAGATTAACCCCTTACTACCGTCTCATAAATACATTAATTAGTACAGCATATTAGATAGAAGCTGTCTCTTCAGTCTGCATCTCGTACATAATCATACTGATGCTGACGACCTGTATTATATTCCTGGGCAGATTTTCAAGGATCTGACAATTTACTCTCATAAAACGTATCTAATCGTTTTGGCTTAAGTAGCCAACACCTCTGCGCAGGTGCATCTATCAGCAGATGGTAACACAGTTGTGGGTAGAAGTTAACAAGAAACACAGGTAAGGTGATGCACGTCAAAGTCCAATCGTAAATGTATACACAGCATTAGAAATGTTAAAAAGGATAAAGATATACTGTCTGTCACGAAATAAGGTAGTTATCTATTTAGGTTTGCCTTCGTTTACTGAAACCATTGAGACTAATGGTCCGATAAAATGCATTTCTGGTGTTCTTTGATATTTGCTCGTTCATAGACTATCATGTAAGGAACTGCAACGCCAACCCACTTACTAGCCTCCAATGACATTGCTTTCAAACTTAGCAATCACATGTTGTTTTTTGAAGATAACAAAGAAAAATGATGGAATTCAACTGTTACGTTTAAGACTGCGACAACCTTCCAGAGCAATAATTTTCAACCCTTTCTGAGGTGCGAAAGTTCTTTTGATTAGGAAATCCTTGCAGTAAGGCTTCGATCAAAAGCGTCATTAAATGACACATTAAAACTTTATACAATGTACAAAATGCTAGTTTTCTCTCTCGATTTGTTTGCAACTATTCAGTATGAATATTGCGCCTTCTCATATGAACGCAGAGCACATATCTGGACAGGAATCAATTAAAAGGGTACACAAGGCTCTGTCTTGGCCCCTCTGAATATCTCTGCGTTTGGAGCGCGTGGCTGAAGTACATCGATGTCCTTCAAAATGGATATATTTCAAAATTTCAGTACCTTGATCATAAGGTTTCGGCAAAACGGTGTAAACTAAAGATCTCCTTCAGCAAACCTAAATATTTTTCACGGTGCATGCGGAGGGAAAGTGATAACGTCACAAATCAAAAGTTGAAAATTGAGTTTTTCCCCTTAATTCAAAAATGTTCAAAATCGTGACGTCACACTTTCCCATTAGTGAACATGGCATTGTGGCTGAATAAGACTGTGTTCACTTATTGGAAATACTCGAGATTTTGACGCTCTCTCCTCATTTAGATATCAGTTATGTCAATTAGCACCTAAACGATTGTCAAAACAACACCCATCTCGATAAAATGTACATATGATAGGTATTGTTTAGGAACACGCTATTGGTTGATCACAATTATAAAAGATATTTTCTTATTTGCCTTCTCGTGGATGGAAAAGTATTTCAATTTCCACTCAGAGCTCTTAGTTTAAAACGTACACAAAAATTGGTGATGCATATACCTATAACGTCAAGAGACGGAACGATGAACAGATCAACTTTTCTCCAAACGTAAAACACATCTCTTCAGTTTAGCTAGCGGTAAAGATACGCCGGGTCTATTTTGTACAAGAACACATACGCACAATTCTGCATTGTTAACAACGACGATGCACAGGCTCTGTTTTGTCCTGCGTACTGCATTTGTATTGTTGAAATGCGAAGGCGCTCTGGGTCTGTTTTGTCCCATGGGATTGAGCACGGAATCTGTTTTGCAATCTCTCATCGTACCTGTTTTGCCCCTCGGTTGAACAGTCCTATTTTACAAACAACAATGTTTTACTTCTTCTAGCAAATTTAACAGCGATGGCCTGCATAAAAATATCTGCTAACGCTGCACGAATTTCATTCTGTACACAACTGTTGCTGCCTCCGGTACTCAAAGCGTATCTCTTCCATGGCATAACATGAGATCATGGGTGAAAATACAGAGGAAGAGATTTTTTTAGCAACACTTTTCCTTGACCACTTTTCAATTAACTAAAGCAAAATACTTAAAATCACTCCCAAACTACCCGTGCAAAATATCGGAGTATACTGTGTCTAAAATTCTTAACGTTCTTTTAGTTTCTTGTGTAAAATCGAGAGAACGTATGTTTCTATGGCCGTATCCTATGAGAAAGACTGCTAATATTTCCAACACTAAATTGTCAAATTTCTTCCGTATAAATCTATAAATGTTACTATGACCTTTATCTCCTCGTCTACCGTATTTTATTGTTTCCCTTCTCTCAAATCTTGACTCTTTTCTATTGAACTTCTGATATCCTTGTATCGCCGGGCAACGCTTTTTCATATTGCTTTTTAAGCTGTGATTTTAAACACTAACGATCGAAGTTGATCAAGTAAGTAAAGTAGACTGTTAACTGGTTACCTTAAAAGCCAAGAGATCAATCTATAAATTCTGCCACATATTTACAATTGTTGTCTCATGCTACATTTTGTTCAAGGAATATCATTAGCAAATACATTCGCAAACTGTTGATTTATGTCTCTAGATCTATATACCTGTAATTCTCTTAAACGAAAATTTTCGTGGTTCCTGCGGTCAATCTATGTTGTACAATTAAATAGTTAAATTTGTTCCCCAAGAGTTATGTTACACAATGCTGGATATTGAATCACTCTTTGATCTATCAGAGGATTTGTCGTTGCGTGCAAAATTCTCTACGGAATAAATCCCAAATCTATCATAAACTAACAGCATCAATCAAGCGAAGGCAAACGAGATACCATTCAATTACAGGATATTAGCAATAGCAATTTATGAGATGGGTATTTAACTACAAATAAACAAATTTTACCGCAAGTGCCATCGAGGCAATATCTTAAAATCCTACCTTACGAGTGATTTTATTTCTAATTTGTGATAAGAATCGAATAAAAGGTTTATTTTAACGTCAGTTTGAAGACTGCACCTAGCGCCATGAATATTATATTTGTTGCTTTGAACAAGTTTATTAGACAAAGTAAGGAGAATTTTGGAGTGATCAATTCCGGGATTAGAAGATTTACGAGGGCTTTTAACCTCAGCAAACGTCGTCTGTGCAAGAACGATCCTTTTTACGATTTCCAATTCAGGTCATTATATGTTAATCAGGACGTAATGTTTAAGAAATGGATACACGACTTCGGTCTTGCGGCTTCTCAATTGTAACAATGTTCACCTGCAGTTGTCAAGAGCAAATGAGGTCATTGTATTTCGCGTTGATGATTAAGGTCAACGAACGAGAGAGAAAATCAACTGAAACAAAGAGAAAACCTGTGACCTGAGAACCGCTTTTGAAAATGTTCCTCGCCATCTTTTTCAATGCATCGAAGCAGGTTGGTGAAAATAAACCACGTGTGAATACAAATCACCACGTGGGCTTCTGAAATCTGAATCATACCATGTGATCTTTTTGTCAAAATTTGAAAATGTTAATATCGTCGACACAGCTGTTTAATTGCTATTACGATATCTCGCTCTTTCGTTCTGTTAACAACTTGAAAAACAGTGTTCTGTTTGCGATGTACAAACACCTCTTAGCAGGGAAGATTCGATACTGACATGAGAGTAGAACTTACCTTGAACGAATTAAGTTCCTCTATTTTACGCGCATAATTCGAAGCTGAGTAGGATATTTCTCTAAGATTTGTATAAAAGTGGCTTGGTGGCTATTTTTGGGCGAAATGCAGAAGCAAATGGCAGTCTCTTGCGATAAAGTCGGTGCTCAGGCTGTATCGTATTTAGATATCCAAAATGTATAGATTTGAAATGATTTACCTTTTCAATTTCCATACGTTTATCATTTTGTAGCGCGATTGTTAGGCATAAAAAGGTATCCAAAACATGTTAATCGTATCTCAACTGACATAAATACCATGTCATTCGCTATCTTTTAAATCTGACCGACATTTGTCTGACGTTTTCCGTAGGCGCAGGTGTGAACGAATTCATTTGGTAGCTCGGTTGTCTCAAATCTCGCTTAGGTTAAAGCTGCTAGTGAGTTTTAACTGACACTACAAATCAAGGTATCAATTAACAAATTTTATAGTTAAATTGTCTTTCTTGATGGCAGTGCGTTACTCCATATATCATACTAGTTCACTAGGTTTGGAAAGTCATATGTCGTAGCACGGTAATAAATGAATGAACTCTTTCCCTGGCCACTCGATAATAAAATCGATAGAGGGGGTCTCAACTGTAACTAGGGGTTACACCTCTTCACAATAAAGGAAAGAAAAAGTACGAGATGTCATTACGATTCAACCAAAAATATCACTTTTATGCATGTCTTTATCTCATATTCATAACAAAACCTACTGGTTCGATTTGTGTTATTGGTATGTTGGGTGTATAATAGATCCGAGGTATCGCACTTCGATAGCAAATGGGGAAGTCACTGAACGATAAATGATTATGAGATGTCCTGGATAACTAAGGAGTCCAACAGTATATCCTCCCGGGGGTCAGCTTCGCTGCAAAAATCTTATGACGTCATAAAAAGCGTAGCTTCAAAAGCTTCATGTTAAAAACCAACCATGTCACATTCTATAGCATGATAAGGCTATCTAAAATACGGTTTAAAAGGGAATAGTACACCCTTGCATCTATCCGCCTGCCAGACCCACCGAGAACGTTCGACGTCCCCACAGACCCTAACTACATGTGTGCTACTTGTCATAAAATGGCTATCGCTTAAAATGGGTGTTTGTGTTTCTAATGAAAATATATATATCTATCTATATCTATATCTACAGAACCCGTTAATATCATAATCTCTCCGAATCGAATAAATAACTACAACTATCGCTGTTCTCGGCGGGGCTGGTTCAACTTGGTCAGACCCTAGGGTTCCACAACGGGTCCCCTAGACTTGGGAGTGAACAACTGGGAAACGTGAATGCATGGAGTGTAAATGGTTCAGAAGACCTCGTCTTCGAACAAAGTTACGGCCACAAAATTTACATGGATAAGTAACATGGTCAGTTTCGTGGAGCTTCACGTGCTTTTTCATATTACTTGGGTCACTAAAACATTTGCCACAGATTTGACACTTAAGTGGTTTTTCTCCACTATGAGTTCGCATATGGATTTTAAGAACGTACTTACGACAATAAATCTTACCACATTTCTCGCATCGAAATCCCTTGGCATTCTGTTCTGAAGGCTCCGGCTGAACATATGTGCTAGGTTGGTTGTTTTCATCAATTAAACTTGTGGTCGGCTTAATTTCCATGTTGCTCGCAGTTGGCTCGGTTGGTGACGATGATCCGTTCACCAATTTTATACTCTCGATCGTAACGTCGGGTTGAAATTTGAAGTTCCTCTTTTCCTCCGTTTTGATGACACGATCCCCAAGTGAACTGAATGGGCTCCGGTGAAATTCCAAGCGTCCAGTATTTCTTAGAACAGGGAAGTCCAATATCTGACTCGGGAACGTTGTACTGTTTGTTGATGCCCGAGCAAGCCACGAATTGCTCGCCTTCTCCTGATCGTCCACCTCACACCTGCTCGCAGCACATGCTTTAAAATCGATAATTTTATCAATGGGTTCAAAAAACTGGCTAATGTTTGGAAGTTTGTCTAATTTCTCCCCTGCGTGATGTTTGAGCGGCGATGGTTCTGTTTCGCTTTGGTCAAATGGCTCCTGAGCAGCTTCGACCTTGATGTTTACGTTTAGAAGACTAGTTTTCGATAATTTGCTTGTATGCTTAGAACTCTGATTACTGCTAAAATCCCTCTCTCCATTGCTTTTGTTTGGAAGGTCTTCTTTTTTCACTATTGTCATGTCCTTCCTGTCATAACCTAATATATCATCGATGGAAAATTTCCTTTCAGCGCGCTGACCAACCTCTTCCGAGTTTTTACTCGTTCTTTTCGCAGTGTTTCCCTTCGCGGGTAACTTCTTTTGAGTTCCCATGATCAGGGGATTTGTTTTCATGCTATCGAGCGACAGAATCTGTGCTTTGCTAGGCACATAAATACGAGACTTGATGATCCTGCTCTCGACAGGCAGCTCCTGACTTTCAACCGATCCGTCTCCCTTGATCGTGTTGGAAACTAAAGTGTTTTTTCCTTTTTCCTCAACAAGATGTCCAAATATCAAATCACTCGTAAATTTGAACTTCTGATGATGTTCGTCTTCAGTTTTAGATTTTCTATTCAACACTGTGTTAATATAACCTAGGACAGATGGTAGATCTTGTATTGGTTCGCTCCTATTTGATATGCTCATTGTCTGCTTGAAAATGTATAGTAGGGCCACGCGACACCTTTTGTCCTGCAAATTAATCAGAAGAATAAGGTTCGTTGTTAGACACGTAGTAGTTGTTAAGCAGGAGAAGCAGAACGAAAATAAGCTTAGAAAGATAAAGGAAAACACGTTGGACTGAGATCTATAGTTAGTGAACCTCAAAAGCCAACATGATCAGAGTCAAGTTAAATTCCCGCCAAAGTTGATCAGCATTGAAATTGTATCCCCGCTTGCCGGGTTGGCATGTTCGTACATGATTTTGCGGTTCAATGCACCACGAGATCAATCTGCTCCTGCTGTGCTTTTCAAACTACCACCCGAAACGTTGAAGACAAGAATAAAGAAAAGGGTGGGATCAGTTGATGGCTTACGCGAGTAATGCTGTGATTTACCACTCTTTGGATACAAAGAGGAAATAGGACAAAGGAGGCAACAAAGTCCTGGAGTTGTGTGTGTGTTTGTGTGTATGTTTGTGTGAAAGTGTATTTGTGTGTGTGTGCGTGTGTGAGGGGGGTTGAGGAGGGAGAGAGGTGGCAAGATAGTCAGGGTTGTATACCAGGGCTAGCTTAAACCAGTGAGCAATTAAGGGGTCACTGCTACCCCAAGTTTTCCACATTACATCGGTCAAAAAATTGTATTCATCATGAATCTGGCAATGTCTATAAGATGTGGATTTCGTTTATGATACCAGAAATCACAAGACATCCATAAACATAAATAGGGAGAGGGAAATAGGGTCATGCCACGATAACCGGAACCAAGGAAACGATTTGAAATCGAGAAGTAGCTCTTTGATGGCAGAATCTGATCATACAAGGCAATTGGCCGCTAGGACGAACTTGATAATCACTCTTAACTTCTGTGCAACATGGAAACATTTAAGTCAATTCTAGGCGTAAGACAGATATTCATCTCTAAAATCTTATCTTCTTAATCAGTTTACCAAATGTAAAAATTTTCTACAATTTTTTAATAATATTCTCATTCCGAATGTCACATTAGAAAAATGCAGATAGGAAATTGATTGCGTCAGAGATTGTGTTTCATAGTCTCTGATTGCGTGTAACTCCATGAAACTCCTCTTGCTAATTCCGGGCCGTTGCAACTATGGGCGTCGAGGACGCATACCACCACTATTACAACAGTTTTTTCATGCATGCGTTCAATAGATAGGTTTTGTTGATTTAAAAAATGCCTCTTGAATAAAGAGGAAATTACATGGATGGCTGAAGAAACAGACGGGTACAAATCTCAAAAAAATAGCACATCGTTGTCTTGTAAAGTTTAACCCTTAAACTACAGGGGGGTCGAGCAAATCCCATAGACCAATCCATTTTAAACATGTTTGAATCTGCATATATACATATTCATATAGATATTCATGCATAGGCGAAACGGACGAAAAATATTGGGGGTGGGGGGCTGTAGATTATTTTCCCGAAAAAATACTCCTTTGCCCGAAATTTTTTAAGACTTGAACCGACGGTTCTGCAGACTGTTGAATCGAAGGGGAGTAGGGTAAATTACCGCCACTTTGAATTGAAAATATTTTCCTTAATGCTATGGCAATGAAAGACACGCACAGTGAAGGACCTTTTGTTTCTAAAAAATCTTAGACACATCTGGCGTAGGTCAGTATTTGTGAGGATGTTTACGCTAGATAGTCATTTGATACAGCCGTTTTGGATTCTCTTTTGCTAGCTTAAGTCATTTGATGGTCTTTTTGGCTATAAAATGAGAAAATTCTGGAATTACATAGTTCCCAAAGGTCTTATTGGGGAATTTGGTGAAAATATTAGCGGAAAGAATACGGTTTCGGATTGGCATCATTTCCCATCCTTAAAGCACTTCAGTTCGGCAGGAATGCCGACGCTAATTCAGAGGGCTGGTAAGACTTGAAATTATTTCATTTTTATTTCTTAATAAGGAATTATAAAAGGGCCCTAAAAAATTGGCCCGAAAAAATATAATATTTTAACAAACTGTGGGCTGCAGCCCCCTCAACCCCTTTGGCCGTGCGCCCATGTATACATGTTGCGTACACGCAATTTGAGCACTCTGTCATGGTGCCAGACAAATTCTTTAAATGCAGCGTTGCTAGCTACATAGCTAGAAACTCATCTTACGGCCCTACTCTGTCTCCAGATGTTTAGCACCTTCCTTGATACCAAATATTCAGCTCAGAAAGCATGTAAGCTTTATTTCCAAAGACTGGCTTAATAGAATTCTCCTATAATTTCACCTTCGAGTAATTTAAGTTCGAGTTATTACTGTAAATGACTAACAGGATTTTTATAAAGCGATTTAATTTATAAGTATACGTGAAATTTTAGAATATAGTGGAAAAAATTCCAGGCTCAAGACAAGTGGATAATGATGGTTTGATCACAACTTTATGATTGTTATTAATTAACTTTTACACCCCCCGTCTTTATCACCCCCCAAAACTAGAATTTGATTGGTTTTACTCTCACAGTTACCAAAACTGCAAAGAAATACGCTATCCTTACAAATATTTGCAGTGCTTTAACATAAGAAAGGAACAATAAAGTTACTGCAGGTACATCAAAATTGGCAAAATTTATATCATTTTCTTAGGTTGTTGTTATTGTCATTATTTATTTAGTCCATCGGGAAAATAGTTTACATCTGATTTCAACTTTACATAAAAGTTTGCATAACAACTAAGACAAAACAGTTTTATAAATTTCATTATTTACATTATTACCATAAACATTCCGGATTTGTGAATTTAATGATACGTATGAGTTATGCATTTTATTATAATGACATACATAAAGAGATATAGTGAGTACTTTAATGGGACGTAGTTCCCCAGAGGTTT
>JAAAKL020002875.1:0-24632 GCA_010016065.2 Carybdea cf. marsupialis auct. non (Linnaeus, 1758) | reverse complement strand
GAATGGATTGATAATTCCTACCTAGAAGAAAGATTTTGACAAATTTTGAACTTTGGGCATGATGTTTCCATTTCTGTTATCTTGTCCCATTTGAATGATGCTTCTGATAATGTCTTTCAATTTCGCTTTCCATACCTTAAGTACAAGAAAAAGCGCTTCAAATCCCCTAATTGCTACAAAGAACGAACACGGTCTTTCTGTAAGAGTTGAGTAAAAATTTCAATAATATTACTTAGATCAAATTCAGTTGGACTGCTTTGTTCAGGATCTTTCGGCTTTGCAAAATGGATAAAAAATGAATTCTTAATTTTTCATAAATTTCTTACCGCGCCGTAAGCAAGCTGTTCGGAAAATTTCAGTCTCATTTCTTAAATTTGCTATGGAATGTTGACCAGTAATACTAGCCTTAAAAACCCCACGTTTACACTGGTCAAGTCTGCAGTGCTAAACAGGTGGGCAAAGCGATCACATGTGCCTGTTGATGGTCCCCAAATTATCAATATAATGTAACCAAGAACGTCTCGAGAAGGCACCAATTAGATGACCAATAAAAATTTTATGAACTCTGGTGTGATCCATGTATTATTTAGGTACAAGTGTAATTTTCATTCATGAGCTCATCACTTCCCCACTCTATTTACATGTGAAGACTAACCATTCGTAAATAAAGCAGCACGACACGGATTCCAAAGCAGAGATAATAAAAGTTGCAATTCCGTATGTCCTTCGTATTCTATTGGGTAAAAAGGCAAACTGAGACGAAAGTCCTCTTCTTCATTTGACTGCTCCAGTGTTGTGACACTTTCCATCAGAGTTCAGTCTTACTCTCAATTTTGAGTAGTTCTACTTCAAAAATTAAAGTGGCCTTGCCTAAGAAAAAGAAAGACAAAATTGAAAATTAAACATATGGATCAACAAAAAGTCTACAAGGATGGCCGAGGAAAATGATGTTTCTCCTTTCGACGTCAAAGGACCTAAGTCACACAAGGAGAAGTATTACTTTAACGATATCAACAAAACATTGCAAATTCTGTTGTCTTTTTCCAAAAAAAATAAAGCTTTGATTAATTCTCTTATATTAAAAACATTAAGATGCTCAGAGCCCTTACTTCCCATAGTGCAGGCAACAAAAAAGCTTGCCCTACAATACTTTGCATGCATTTTCTAGAGATAACAAATAATAATATCTATTTATATAGGGCAGCATTGTCAGCAACAGAATGCTGTTGGAGGATCAACTTGCTGGCTTCCAGTCCAGCCTATTTACCTATGAATTGTAGCAGTGCAATAAGAATCAGGATACTTTTATTTCCAAATTCAAAAAGATAATTATTGAAACCGCGCAAATTAAAGATTCGAGATAATATCGACATTAGTAGCAGTTTTACAACAATACTAACCAAATAAGAAACTATATCATATAACTAACCAAATGTGAAAATATATCATGTAACTCACCGAATGTGAAAATATATCATATAAAAAACCAAATGTGAAAATATATCATATAAATAACCAAATGTAAAAATATATAATATAAATAACCAAACGTGAAAATATATCACATAAATAACCAAATGTGAAAGACTGTCATAAAACTAGACAAATGTGAAAAAATATTGCATAACATGTGAAACGAACAAAACGCCATATAAAACTTAAGGGTTGTCTTTGAAAAATTTAAGGCGGGTTGAAAATTAAATAAGCGAATCCCCCAACTTGAATAACAGGATGCTAAATTCCATCTATAATTTTAACACATAGAGACATCACAGAACAAATTTTGTAATAAACCAACCGGCGCCACAAGCTGTGAAAATCAAATTTGTCAAAAGAAGAAATAACGGGGTCCTTCGTGTTTAGATCCCCCAGTTGGCTTTGTCCCCCTAATTCACTGCATCAACTTCCACCCCATATGAAACAAATCACACAATTACCATCACGATGCATAACGTATATTCCTACATACAAACAAAACCGCCAGAAACTACACTCCTTTGAACCAAGTGGTTAATGGCAAGTCAACGAAAACCAGTTTTGTAGGTTAGATATTTGTAAAAACAAGATGCACACAGTTAATACTTATAGTAAGCTGACACGTGTGGTGTGCTTTGCGAAATCCAACTATCAATAGAAAGAGGTACACAAAACGACAGTTACTCTGGGCAGCAAAATCTTATTGATATTATTTTATTGAGGGCTGATGCCATCACAAACAGTTCAGATACAACATTCCACTCTCGTCATCCAGTAAATGACTGTATTTTACTTTGTATAGGGCTTTACCCGACTATCCAGGCTCCAAATTTGCGGTCCAAACTGACCCAAAAACTGATCTCTATACTTTCTGGGCGCGAGAAAACTATCAGAACTGCTTATTAAACATACAGACTCCATTTGTTTCAGAAAATATAAACGTCAACAAATCCATTATCAGATGGTCGCTATTCGATAAATACAAAAAGCTCACAAGCTCCTTAGTTTCCAATTTCAACATTGAGAAAGATCAGATGATGCCACCACAGTCTTTCCAAAATTCTTTCTCTTGGTGATAGAGTCTGATACAGTTTGCTCAAAAGTGCACTTTCAGTGAAAACGAGTCTGGATCAAAGAATGTCCTATATGAACTGCTTATTAAACATACAGACTCCATTTGTTCAGAGAACATAAACGTCAACAGTTTTCGGAGGTTGGCAATTTTCGAGGTTTCATCGAGATGCCTTATACAAGCCAATGCTAACCTGTTACCACAATGGACGGATTTCGTCTTCGATCTTGCGTGTAAATTAACCTACACTTTCTTAATGTTAAATTTCCCTTCTCACAAAAGATTTTCCCACTTCTTCCTTCGGCTTCAATTTATATTGTGGAACCAACACAACAGAATATCTGTTGCATGATTCCCTCACTGAATTATGGAGAATGCAAACCTTAGTGTCTTCGACAATGCTGGCGCAATGCACAAGACGTCTTCTGTAACTAACTATGCCTTTATGCGAAAGGGCAAAGCTTGTCTTTTGCTACAAAAACAACGCTCTGGTATTACATTGGTGAAACTGGCTGACAGCACTACCTTGACTACTAGGCCAAACTAGGTGCAGTCCTAGATGCAATAAAATCATTAAAGGGATTTCAGTACCTCAACAACTCTTAAATAGGGACTTTCAAACTTATCAGGTTGATAAAAACCACACTATTTCAATTCATTCTGTTAATAAGAGTTCTTCAGGCAGCTTCAACGACATAGGAATCTTCACCTGATGCGGCGTCACATCAAGGATATTTTTCACAGACACAAACCAAGAATAGTCAGAATTTGTTAAAACTAAATAAATAAATAAATTTCAAGGCCTGATCGCAATTGCGGATACATACGTTTCTTAAGCTTAAGTGGTACGTTCATTTGTAGATGAGCAGCCACCAAAATACATTGCAGGCGCACCAATTCAAGTCTTCTCTCCCTTCCTGCTGATAGCAGTGTTGCCACATGAAAAGAGTTTTTTCTTTCATCAAGAACCAAAGAACTTTGCTTCTTTAGTTTGTGGAAATATCAATTTTAGTAGTTCCGAGGCTGGATTGATCTTTTTGTTGCCCATCGTCACTAGTCAGGAGAACTTTGATAGCTACAAGATGCTGCATGATCTTTCAAACAAGGATTCAACATAGCTATGTATAGAACATGAACATTAGGTAGTTTCTCTGCGATTTCAGGAATAATGATTCATAACGATGTACAGGGAAACACGACAAATGACGAATAGCAACGTCAAATCGTCACCTCGCCTCTTTCGTGTACTGATACAATCCCTTTTATTTGTTGTCTCCTAAATTTTCCCACTGTTTCGGTACAATATAAATGTCAATCATCAAACAGAAGTGTTCTTAATACCAAGCTGGCTAGTGACATCAGTGTTGTCCAATCTTCGCGGCGCCCATCGGAAAGCCAGAGAAACCCATACAGATAAAACAGTAAAAAATATGTCTCGTTGGAATGGTTAAGTTTGAATTCTGGAATTGAATGCGTTATTGACCTTGCGTATGGCGCAAGTATCAATACACAAAAACCATAACACAATTTGATAGACGATCTCAAACGATAATCAGGAAATTACAGATTAACATTGGGGATTCTCATGCCAATTTGAAACCAGTATGCTCTGCAGTAGAGCTTATCAAACCATTGAATGTTTCAACAGATTAGTGCTGGTGCAACAGCTGACAAAAATGGACCCAGGTATGTCTTAACGATCGGTCTCCGAAAGTTCTTATAGTAAACTAAAATACTTCGAAGTTGTAAACTTAACTTTTACAGGCAACAAATAAGCTCTTGATATGTGTAGATGCATGAAAAGCAATCATAAATGAGGGTCTGCCAAACAGGGAATAGTTATTGTAGCTTCCTAACTAAGTAATCACTTTGGGAGGCATCTAGGAACGTTACTCAACTTTTAAGCAATTTCGAGGATGAAATCGGTGAAGCCTTTAGGTAAAGTAACTGCCAGGTGAAATTAAATAAGGAATTGTTTCCGAAAGTGTACTCAAAACACGAAGTGTGTCAAGTGGCGCACATGACTTCTTCTCCGGTGTTTCAGATTACCTGCGACACAGCCTAACTTTGATCTGGGCTCAATTATTAAAGACGACCGTCGGAAAGTCCGAGCTAACCTTATCGATATACGAACTTGTTTATACACGTGCGGTTCATGTACGTCTGGTTCATACACAAGCGGTGTTAACAGTCTGATCTATATCACTAGTGAAAGGGAAATGAGTTACCTTTAATCTTCGGTGGAGCGCCATGATCACCGTATCCCAAATCTGGGGGTATGACTAGTTTTCTCTTCTCTCCTTCACACATGCTAACGGTATAAGAAGAAGACATTATCCTAATTAGACCAAACCTGTCGAGAATGAATTCCGCGTGGGAAAACTCAAAAAACTACTGTATAAAAGCTCATGGGCTACAGGATCCGGATCATAGTTATCGCAAGGTTACTTATCTTTGACTACCTGGTCTGTGAGCTTGACAATCTGCATGCTTCTGTAGCTTAGCACTTTCACAATTTACTATCTCTACCACACTTAATAAAGGGACCTGCTCGTTTCCTTACTTCGATATGGCATCCAAAAATGGAAAGTAACTACTCTGTTCTCAACTTTGCTTTTAATCGAAATGGCCAATTAATTTGCAGACAGAAAGCAGTTGTATTTTCTAATGACATTATTTGCTTGTTTCTACAACAGTGGGGTTGACCATTTCCCTGGGAAACAAGTTTGCCAGAATGTTCATTCTATTCATCTTGATAAGAAAATCCATTTTCTCTTAGTATGATAAAACCTCAAATAGATGTCAATATAACATAAATCAAGTTTGTAAAAAAATGAAAACAACACTTACTTCAACAGTCCTTGATCCCATCCTAAATCGAGGAAAGAGTACAGAATTTTTTATTGGAAAACCTCATGCATGCATTGTCTTGTACATGTTAACATTGCTAGGTGATGTCTACATCTTACTTTTAAATAAATTATGAAGAGTCATTAGATTTAAGAGGAAAGGCAGACAGTGCAGGGTACACTATAGGTAAAAAATGTAGCAAGCTTGAGTTGAACCTTAAACCTGTGCTTCACTACACCCATTATTTGCTTTTTAGTCTAAAGGTCCAGAATTCAGTTGAATGAAAATGACAGCAAAAGAAATGCATCCCAATATAAAATCCATTACATAATCAACATAAAAACATAATACTATACTGGGACGACGGATTAGCTGTAGTCTGTAATGTTACAGGCAGGATAGCTGATAAGAATCATAATGAAATAATTAAGGTATTCCACGAACTTGGGTTTAAGATAATGGCTGAAACAAATTTAACACAAGTTCACTTTCTAGATGTTACACTTAATTTACTATTCGTTAAATTTGTCCAAACGGAAAACCAAGTAATGAGCCCTTACATATTCATTCTGGCTCTAACCACCTCCTATCGGTCCTTAAACAACTACCATCATCTATTAACAAACGTATCCCTAATCTTAGCTTGGCTCTGGAATTGTTTCAAGGAATGTAAATATACATACCTTTAATAACTTGTCCAGCTCCCAGAGTAAAAACAAATGGTTCCCCTCTTGGAATGCTACTATCAAATTGAGAACCATCCTCTAATTTCCCCTAAATTAACAAAGAAAAAATCATACATGAGTACTTAATATGCTATCAGCCAGCAAATCAAAGTTGAATTGTCAGTTCATGGTTGCATAAATGTTCACAGGGCAGCACACTCTTAGATTATGTCTGTCTGGAATCATAATCATCCTCCATTTTAATATATTCTTTTCCCCATTTTTACAGGATTGGACGGTTTCACAGAGTCCTCCATCTTCCTCTGTCATAGATGTAATCCTTCAACAGTTCCATCCTCCTAATGTCTTGCTGCACCACACACAACCATGCCTTCTTTGGTTACGCAAGTGATCATCTTCCAGGCACCTCTGATGCCAGCACATTGCTCAGCTGATATAGTCCACATCGAGTAGCAACTTTTAACTCTTCAGGTGACCTCTCCACATCATTACAGTCATCAAACAAAGCATTCTTCTGTTGTAGCTTAGCAACACATGGTCCACTCTCTGTATCATCCCCAGAGTTTCTGAACCATAGTATAGTGTCGAAGCGAACTATCTAGTAAGCAATTGCCCACAGTAATCAAGGGAGAAACTAAACAGTGATTTATTACAACTGAATTCTGACTTTCTTCGTGTATCAATTGATAAGGTATGTAAGCAAATTAACACATTCTATATGATTACTGTGAACACTACACATAGAGCAACACTGAATGGATGCAGGCACTATATACCCTAGCTCTGCACCTCAAAGGGATGTCTTTGTTGGTCAACAGATTGGTCACATCTCTCCACCTTACCCATGTGGCAGTGATCCTGGCTCCTGTGGTAATCAGAGCTCTTAATCATTCTCCAAAAACAGCAACAGCAACAGCATCATACAACTCCTTGTCAAATATTTGTAGATTTTAACAATGGCCTGCGATATTGTCAATCATGATGCTCTTGGGAAATGGTTGGAAAATATGGTTGCACACTTCCACTTGTAGATTAAGTCAGAAAATTAAATAATTCTATGAAGGTTCATGCAAATTTTAATGGGCAGGAGACTAAAGAAATAACTATGGGCAATGGAGTAAAATGGGATTAGGGATGCCTTCATTAATGGACTTCAAGCACAGCTTATTCAATTATGTCTCTAAGAAAACTCTACATTAACTCCTGCTGCTACATCTACACAGGGCTATTTGCTGGACGTAGCTTGAAAACTTCCAATTTGTATGATTCCTCAATACCTTTAAGTACTGTTAGTAGTGAGTTGGATTATCAACTGAATGCAGGGTTTGCAAAGGGGAAAGGAAAGTGTTTTTGGTAGAGGCAACTTACATAGCCATTAACAATAGCAGCTCAAGAGGCCAAGTGGAAAGTCAAGACATTCTGCCAAAGTAAGCAGGAGGTCTGGGAAGAGTCAAAGAGAAACTCTATGGAATCACAGTTTGCAGTGGCGTGGAATAAACCTGCTAAACATCCTACTCTTGCTGAATCCCCCAATAGTCTTCATAAGACTATATCTAAGGTTTAAATAAACATTTACCTCCCGATCCTTTGATTGATACAAGGAAGCTCTAATATCTCAAAAAAAATTGCTAATGTGTTATGATTGAAAATTTACCCTTGCTGTTTGGTGGTGTCCTTGACCGAATCATCAGAAAAAATAAGTTTCATTAGCCACCATTTTCTGTGTGTGTATTGCAAACCCTATCTGTTAAACCCTCAAAGGTACTTGACAATTTAACTGGTGATTGTAGACCTATTGCTGAAAAATCATGTCATCATAGCAAACTGTTTTTGTGATTTTATAAAATGTGAGATTAGCCACCTTATTCTTGAAGGTGTAATTCACTCAAGTACATAATCACTGTGACATGCTCAGGTTGCTGTTACGGCTATAGATTATTCTTAGACAATTAATCAACTTACTTAACTCGATAGCAGAGTTCTGTCATTACCGACCAATGGTCAAGTCTACCAGGCATGTGCACATAACACCATGATAAATGGCAGTGAAACTTGGTCAGTGATAGCTGAAGATGTCAGTTGCATGGAGCCAAGTGACATGAGAATGATACGGTGGATGTGCAATGTAAGATCCATGGACAGGCTCAGTTCTAATGAGCTTAGAAGGGCATTGAATCTGGACAGTATGGGCAGTTGCTTGCAGAACAGAGGCTTTGTTGGTTTGCTCATGTGGAGCAAATGGGCAAGAATGCTTTGGCAAGTAGATACAAAAAATCAAGGTGGCACAAGTAACTGGCAGAGAAAGCTCGAAGAAAACATGGGAGGAAGTGATAAGGATTGATCTTAAACAGAAAGGTGTCAGTAGAGAATTGGTGAAGGATAGGGTTGCTTGTAAGTCAATTTCAGCAAACAGTCCAGCACATGCTAACATGTAAAATGGATGCAGAACCAAATATGATGAGGATGTTATACTTGGAATGACTCGTGCATCTCATCAATCATCTGGAAAAAACTCCAGTATAAGTCAGAAAAAAGGTTCAAAAGCAATGTTAAGGGAAACTTGAAGCACATACAGCTTGGATTGGTCAGCTGGAAGGCATTAATTGATTTTTTTCAGCAATGTAATGGTTTGACCCTAAGAGGTCCCAAGTTACACTAGGGGTGCAGAGTTTCTGATACTACACTTTACAGGATCTGCAGGAGGCATCAATGTTTCCAAGCAAATTGTGGCCATGTACAGCCTTGTGATATATCTCTTACCAAAATAAAGATATACAGTCTTACAACTTATTTAAAAATAAGATTTTTATATACCAACATTTATGGCAACATTTATGTCTCAAACTGAGAAAATTCAAGTTTAAAGTATAAAAATATAACAATTCTATGCAAATTGATAGTCCTGATCAGATTAGTGAGGTGTACTGAAATTGTACAATAGCAAAAGACTGCTGAAATTTAAGTTTACACAGTGTTTCCTGTCCCCATTATCAGGTCATGATAACATGATTTTTTCTTCAACACCAGATAACAATTTATATACCAATTGATCATAAGAAACTATACTTTTCAACTAAAAGGTCAATGCTAAGGTTCTCTGTCTCAAAAAGATACATGTACTAATTTTGTTTACATATTTGTGGTGAAGCTGTCCTCTATCGCTGTATTTAGTAATTATCCTCCTCCTCCTCCTCCTCCTATCCGGGTTTTACGTCTCTGTTTCCTCTCTGGGAGTAGGAAAAGTAGGAAATTAATCCCACAATATATCAAAGGCTTCACATACAACATAAGCCTGGAGGCAAATAGGTTCCTTCAAATGATAATCTTTTGTGCTATCTTCAGTCACAGTAACTCAATCATCTAAACATTGAACAAGATCTTGTCACCTATTATCATTAGTTAACTTTTATTGACAATGGAATCAACTGCAGAGCCTGATAATCCAAATAAGAAGTTCACCAATTCAAAGAGAGGGTGAAAATGAAACTGGGAGATATGTAGAGGCAAAATTCCACTTCTTTAGTAGTAAAATTTACTCAAACCCTTGCGCAAAAATTACTCAGAAAACGTGCAAAGTTAAATTTTTGTCTGCATCAAATTTAAGTAAGGACTTGACAAAAGTGAAATAAAGATATGATATTTGTGCACTCTTTCACTTGTTCTTAAATATGATTTTTCTCCTCAGGTAGGTAATTAAATTTATAAAAAGAATGAGATGAGAGGAGGCAAGGAAATGGTTTGAGTTAATGAACGTTTTGAAGATTATGATAACGCACGTATATGTAAAAATACAGGAATGGCACTCCATTCCCAAACAAATTATCTTGTTTACTTAAAGGTGCTGTAAAGATAGTAAAGAATAAAATTTTCTATCTCTTCTCCAATGCGATCTTTGATAGCGCCCACTCAGCTACAAGTTCACACAATTTAGTAAAAATACACAATATCTTAACGATAGTTTAAATAAACACAAAAACGAAATGCAAAAACGATTTCTTGTATATAGTTATATGCCAAGAGGACGCATTCCGTTAATCCCTTTAACTCCATTTACCTCCTGGGCATTTGTACTTTGCACACCGTCAGAAGCTTAAAAGGTTACCATACCGTATAATGCATATGTAAAGTGTCTCCCTTCCTGGAGCGGCGTTGGCAATTCTCAACCTTCTTTTTCACTCCTATTTGTAGTCTCTGTTTGTCACCAAGCACATCCTCGACAAGGAGATATAGCATTGCACCTAAAAAGAACGCTACAACGGTATTTCTCCTACGACTCATTGTGAAGGACACCATAATGCCAGCAGACTTTGCAGAGAAGAAGCATAGTAGAAAATGTGAGAGGACTGGGAAGTAACTCAACTCCTGGGGTTATCACCATTGAAATCTAAGAATGGGTTTGAAAAGCAGCTTTCAACTTGGATATACACAGAAGTCGTGAAGATTGACATCGACTGCCTCAAAGAAAATTTTGTCTCTTAAAAAATTGGATATCGGATTCTACAAAACGAATTTTACGATTCCTCTAGATCAGGTCTACTTTCATCCCTGTTTCCTGGGTTGATATACGCGTGCCCATCTAAAACAGTAGCGTAGCGGTCGGGGCAGAGGTGGAAATTGCCAGTAACAAAACTGGGTAGATCAAGAGATCCACGAGTAAAAAGAGAAGACCATTTTTTAAAGAAGTCTTTCAAGTGAGAATTTTGAGAAATAATATCAGTTTTTTCATTTCTTTCAACTCGTTTTACAAAATATCGACAGAATGGGGGAGGGGGGAGGGGGTGTGCTGTGCATGCTTGTAGTCATGTTATTGCCAATAACGCTTGTCAAATAGCGTTTTAACTTATTAACTGGACCATTCTCTCTCTCCATTACAATGGTTAATCGCAAGGCCGGGTTAAGCTGGCTGGAGGAGGTATATAACAAGGCTCTTTACTTCTTAAATATCCATGAGGAAGTTGAAAGTTCCTAAAAAGGGTTAAATATTTTTGGGCGATGGGCCTTTTGATCCGTCCTCAGATAAACTTCTTTCATTGTTGTGTTCCTTCTATGTGCATACTAACATTTACTTGAAACCGGAGGTCGTCCCCAATGCAGAACATAACCTACCGGTCCCCTATATCCCTATTGCGTTATGACAACGGCGAAATTCCTTCGGAGCTACCAAAACAGAAATGGCCACCTATCCTGATAACACCAACTAACTAGCAGCAAAATCTGGATTCATACGTCTCAAATTACACAACAGTTTATGAAAGAGAAAACAGAGAACTGCTATACAAACATGAAAACTAAGAATACCTCAAGAAGTAGTGTTGTTTCTCCAAACGAAAAGAATGATGTCGTTTGGGTCAACCAGAGATATCTGCCAAGCGATCTGAGAAGTACTGCACCTGTACCAAGATACAAGTATCTAACACCGTCCAAACTGCCAGAGGTTCCAGACGATTGGAGAAGGCCTGCAGAGTCTCCGATACAGTTTTACTCCCGTCATATGGAGGAAAATATATCATTTGAACAGTCACCGTTAACGGGATCAAAGGAATGGTCTACTTTACGGCAAATGCTGCCACCAATGGGAAACATAAAGAAACAAGTAGCACCTAGATGGGGAACAGGAAGTGCAAACCCACCACAATTTACTGCTATATCAGGGCGTAGCTTTGCATATTACAACAGCCCTATGACAAGGTAAGTCACAAAAAGGTGTACGTTATAAGGGGAAGCAATGGAACTGTACCTGTCGCAGGCTTAGTAAGAAATTTGCAGGAACGTAAGACGATAGTTTCAAGGGTAGTATGAGTGATGAAGGAACATAAATGATTCTGCTGAGTTAAGTAGAAGGTAACAATTAGACACAATTTTTTTGAGTGATAGGTTCAAATAGTAGGCAATATTTTGTGTGCATTCAAAATGCGATCACAATTAAACTGCAATCTTTCAATTTTCATTAAATGTCGTTGACTTTAACTGCCTCATAAAATTATTTTACTTCCATACCAGTAGTTCATAAGTTAACAGCAAACTTCTTTGATTCTACCAAATTTAGGAATCGTTTTCACGATGATCCTGGCTATCTGAAGTTCCAATATTCGATTTTCCAATGGAACATTGTCATGTAAATTCAGCTACCAACTCTAATCCGTATTCATTTTACATATACATGAAGATGTGACTGGCATATGCTACTCCGATAACAGATTGAGGAAGTAAACCTAGAAACCAGTTCTTCTTGATATTATGATTAGGTAGCCCAAAGATATAGTCGTATAAGGGGAGGGGATTGAGTCGATTGAGAATTAACTTCTCGACCCAAAGTTATATCATCAAAACTCGAAGGGATACAGGCAGACTACGTACCGTGGTCAAGAGGATATGAAGGCAATGCTTCCAGGAATTCCCCTCCCTTGTAGAAGAAAACACAAAGTGCTCCATCTTTTTCTCTGATGGCAAGTATCAGCAGAGCACCGTGTTTCATCAAGAAATTCGGCCTATTAAGCTCAGTATCTCTCTAGACAGTTATCCAGCAACAGGTGGATGTCATGCATTGCAGCCGGACTTATAACATTTCTGTGGTCTTCTCTGTATTCAGAAATTTCCTGGCAATCCAGATACTACCCTCCACTAGTTTCTCGCCACACCTCTTGGTGCCTCTGTCACTGGAAACATACCAGTCATATTCAAAAACCCTCGGAGAGATGCTGCTGGGAAACCTCTGCATTCGACCTTAAAGGCAACCAATTCGCAAGTGTAGCCCCTCTACTGAATGGCAGGAACCAACTCTGTATAAAGGAGTAGTTTATATTCATGGGCCTCTGCAATGCTCCCCTCCTACGGTCTAGCTAACTACTCAAGAACCACACGTTTCTGATCTCCATCTAACAAGGGAATGCTTGGAGGGAAGTACTGATACATGTATACTTTCAGCCACGAACACCTTCCACTACTTTTCTGTAGCCGACCTAGATTTCTGTCTTTTCCTAATTCCACCTTGATTACAAATGATGCCCCGTGCAAGCCCAGTTCGGGCATTTGACCCTCTCTTTGAGCTGAAGCACCTAAATTTAGCACTAAATTGTGTCTACATGTATACAGGGGCACCGGAAGCACTCTTAGATGCCGGGGCAGTTTTCCTAAAAGGGCACCCTGCGAACTAAAAATTCAGAATAACGGCAAGTGCATAGACATAACTTATCCTATCTCAATCGATACTTTAGGCTTTTTTAAGGATTTCATTGCTGAATTCACTTTCATAACAAAGCATATTGAATAAAAACAGGATTGCAAATTTACCGCGGAGTGTTACACACCCGACTGTAGTTGCCTTCTCATCATAAGAAACTGGAAAATATTTGTCGTACAAAATATATCATCAGCTATAGGAATGCAGGAAGAGAATATCCATATGAAAGATATAACTGCAGTAGGAAAGAATAGCTTATTACAATTGGATCCATTCATATGTTAACTATCACATTTCGCTGTAGCAATCTATAAAAACAATGTTCCAAAACAGTTCCGGTGCCTCTCTGTTTTCCCAATAAACTCTCTTGGCATCTTTTCGCAGCAAATATTATCCATTCTATCCTTGTGAATGGCAGGAAACATCCGGTTATTTAGACTATTGGCTGTCATGTTTGCTCTGAGGCATGACTTGAATTGATGCATTACACTTAAACTGCGTGCTGCTGTTACTTCCACTGGGTTGCAAAGTTTCAGTAGTTTATGAATCTCTCGGAGACACGCCCTCGTGCTTTGTTTAGCCCTAAAAACATCGCATATAGTGGATATATTCTGGTACTTCTTCTGATTGGAACAGATGTCTCCTTATTGTAGATTTTGATATGCACTGGTAGCTCGACGAGTTGTCTGGCTAGTGCACCAAAGTCCAAAACAAATGAGAACTGAGCTAGTTTCTCTTTATCATTAGTCTGAATGATTTCAGAATTTGCTGCATTAATCAAGTTTCTCTTAATTTCTTTCAGGATTTTCAAATCTATCTGATCAAATTGAGCCTCAATGGCCTGACTTGTTGTATCGATTGCCCCATCAAAGACAGCCAAAAGCATTGTTTTCTTGTTAATAGTTACACTGAATAACGATGAGAGTCAAAATAGGCCATACTGCTAGGTTCTGACCTCTTCCTCTTTCTAGCGATAGTGCAACAACTTTGGTCTAGTCCTATTAATTCCTTTGTTTGCTTATAGAGTCGTTCAAATTCCTGATAAGAACGCAGGTCTTGCAGGCGAATGTAAAGTTTACTTATGCTGTCAATTGCTTGCTATTCTGTAAGAGTTGCGCTATGAAGTTGTCTTGAATTATTCTCGAGTAAATAAAACTAATTCTCTCATAGCTATTAGATGGAACATTTCTTGAAGAGTTTTAATTGCTGTAAAAAGTGCTTGAGATTTGGCCCTGCACTCCGGCGTTACCGTTCAATCACCTTTGAGATTCAATCAAGTGTCTTCGAGCTCAGTATGCTTTTTTAAAAACCTGTGCCACAGATGCCCTAGTAGTCCATCTAGTCTAGGAGAGGTTCTTAAGTGGAGAATAGTACTTAATTCGCCTCCATTTCATTTTGTTTATTTTCAAAAAGGAGCACTCTCTTAGGTCTTCCACCAACCAGGGCATAGAGCGTCTCGCAGAGATCTTAAGTATTGCCTATCTATGTTGAGAGAGAGGAGGCATCTTTTAAGAAGAGCTCATAGCTATCGTGATGCACATCTTACCTGGTCTAATAGTCTTTAATAGATAATCGCATTGCATTCACAGCCTCGAGGAATATTGGATGATAACATTTAGAAACTTCTGCCACCTATTGTTTCTTTGTCGTAGGGTGACAGTATACATCATCGGTGAATGTGACATAATGACGGATATGAAAGATTGTGCAATGTTTGTTGCAACTAGACCTACCTTATTGAAATATTGCAGGGAAAGGAACCAATCGGCAAGATAAGATTTATTTCCGAACCTGCGTGAAAAACAAATCTGTCTTTTCCTCAAAGGGCACACAGCTGCCCCCGCTGCCCCGCAACCAAAAGGCAGGGGGCACCTGCCCCCGTGCTTCCGGCACCCCTTAATGTATACCATCCAGACTGGGGTGCCTTTAAGGAAGATGATCAAAGATGTATGAAAATGCCATAATTTCCACACAAGCGGCACTCTTTTTTTATGACACTATTTTCTAAGATTTACTGGGAATGGATGATCTTCATATGCAGTCTGAATCAGAACTTTTTATTGTCTTTTGTTCACTTGACACCAATCCGACCACTTCAGGTCCAGCCTTTTAACGTCATTCCAGTTCAGCAATTGATCCTGTTGTGCTGCTTAACACAAGCGCCTTTCATTCTCTAGCATTCCAACTTGTTGCTCACGTATCTTTTGTTGCTTCAGTTTACTTGCCTCAGAGCAGCATCGGTCTCTGTTGACAAGCCCTATGTCAGTAGCCCTGCCGTGCTTAATCACACCACTTACTTCAGCATGTTAAGCCACCTCATTAAACTGCTGCATTGCATTTAACTGCTGCGTTGCAGATACACTGCTGCATTTCCTACCATTGATCAAGTCTGGTCGATTGTCCTGGATCACAACGCCCATTGGACTCAGACAGCATTGAGTGCAGGCGCTCCTTGGACACACTGTAATCCTCCACTATTGATGTTTAAGACGACTTTAGCGTACACTGGCCATCACACAAGGAAACTGAAGAAACTCAATTTGAAAGACCAAGCCACTTTTTTACCATCTTATATCGAATTTACGGGACAAGGGATAAGTGGCAGTTCCTCCCACATTAGGTGTTGTACACTGTATTTCTACAGCCTCTCTCTGTCATATACAAAGGGCACTTTAAAAATACACTATCCCACTCCCTTTCTGGTTTCCTTTTCTGATCCACTCCCTTAGAAATATAGGCTCATAGCAGCCTTACACTCGGCGTTTAAGCACTTCCTTGCCACCATTGTCATGTCCTAATTTAAGACCTTCGTACGCTTAAGGAGAGACGAGTCACTCAAAAGACAACACCTGTGACCTGAATGAACCTCCTTATTTCGTAAACTAGCTGCTCTAATTATACCCCGTCGCTGCCTCAAGTAGGATGTAATTGTACTGATTTGGACAATCCTTCCCTAAGTTTTTCACCTACTTTTACGCAGTGGCGGCTTAGGTAGGGTTTTATCAATAGACCTTGGGTAGGGGTGCTGGGCCCTATCATGTCATGCATTGCAAAGAAGTTCAGGAATGATCATGCTGCAGACGTTATGAAGGCACTGTGTTCCCTCCAGTGGTTATAGTTCCCAAGCTTTCACTTAGTTTCACGAGACTGATATGTGTAATTAGACACATATTATATTCTTTACCAATAAAGTGCGTGGTTCCTTGCAGACAATGGCCCGATCACCATCCCCTAAAACCGCTACTGCTTTGGGTGAATGACCCTTACAAACTTAGGTAGATCATTTTCACGCCCCCCTCCAAGTCGATAATTCCAAGATTACAATGTTCCCATTATGGAGGTCAATACATATGCTCTGCCTAGAGCAGTGTTTCCGATGTTCTTTAATCGTTCAATGGTACTATGAGTAGGAGGCATCGCATCTGTCTTTGCATCAGCGCAAGGCTTCCCTATTTGAGTGGCCTTCCACTCTTTAACCTTCTTTTGTAGAAAATGTACCATAGCGGACGACGTCACTACGAGTTTTGCTGTAACAAAATTGCAAATCACAAAATGTTTTAATTCACGATCTTCAAGCTGGGCATTGTAAGCCCAGTCATTCTATGGATTACTTGTGGAATTCTTTCGCCATGTTTCAGATCAAGGGATAAGGTTCCGCTGATACGAGAGTAGCAGGCAATCTAAAACCGAATGTAATACAAGAGAAGGTCCTTTGTACTAGTACTAGTCCTTTGTAAAAGTGATAAATCGTAACTATGAGCTTCACACGTCATCAACTATTTAACCTTCACATCACTTTTCGATGCCACGAAGCGATTTTCTGCCATGAACAGACCACAGATAAATCTAGAAAACATAGCCATAAGTGGTTTAAAATAAAGACCATTCTATTTTTTGACCCCTTTCATCTAACCTCGCTAAAACATTGTCAAACGTAGAATGATAGATATATGGCCTAAATTCGCCTAAACAAGCATTTTACCTTTCGTTGTATCTCAGCGAGTTGAGGCGAAAGTGCTCAGGAAAATGGGGTAATCTTGACATTTGAGCCTGGCTTCTTATAAACATATTTTTCATTTACAAAAAATGAACAGGAGAGTAATTGCCAGGTGAAATGGTTTTCATATTGTATGACTGAATATAGCATATGTTCTGGTTTACCTTCACTTATCGTAGAGTCGCTCGATCACTGCATTTTTATTAGCAAGATATGACTGTTTTAAATTCCTCTTGTTGAGACAGATGATAGCATAATGTCGCAATGGATCAGTCTGTAATAAGGTACCCTTAATGAGAATCGCAGATTCCATCATATTTTAAACTAACAAATTCTGAGAGCAACACCAAGGTTAATAGATGATCGATGTAAGCGGATTTTGTGGAAGAGAGTTTATAAGTCACTGCGAAGGTATTTGCAAGATGAAAACGATGTCCAACGACACTAAACATAACTGTATGTTAAACACAGTTTCTACCTCAATAAGGACGCTAAAAGCATTTTTATTCTCCAGACTAGAATGATCTCTAAGTATCAGTGAAAACAAAACCCGAAGTTCAGGAATGGAAAGGAGTGCTATGTTGCGCTTGTTTTCAAATTTGTATTATATTTTACCTTCTCGAATTTCGAAACTGAAAGACTGGGTGAAAATCATGTCATGTCAATATGGCTTAATATCGTAAAAACCCTGAGGTGTTCCCGCGAAATTGACTATATACATAGCCTCGGAATGGAATATAGCACACCAATGTAGTAAAATAATTAGAACGCAATGATCCTCTTGATTATAAGGAGAAAGTTGAAGAGCTGAGGAATATTTTAAGGCTAAACTTGCTATAATCCTTAAGAATCATGGTGTTTAAATACATGGTTTTGTTCCTTTTTAAGAATAAATGACACCATGCGATTGGAGGTTACTCCTTCACAGACCTTTTATCCGTCTTCTAAACTGCGTGCCTATGTAACCTAAGAAGAAAACATTATTTGTCTTTAATTGTTAATACTGTCCTTATTCTTTAATTTATAGATACGTGGATGATATGCACCTTACCAATAGATTATTCAAACTTCATTGAAATGCTTTCAGGGTTACAGTAAGGGGCGACTATTTTGTGAATGCCTCGTATCAGCAGGAACAATCATCCTTTCCTGTTACTGGATATCAGTTCAAAGGACTTCAGAGGCCGATTGTAATTTTTTTCTATTAGAGCGAATCTTGGTAATGGCCACGGGAATAGTTCTCCTTCAACAAACGCTATCACACAGAATGGCCCCTTAGTATTTTATATCATAATTGGTACAGTATTTTTGTCACCCGTTTGAACGTAACATTTGCCAATTGTGGCAATCTTCTTCCAAACTTTTGATGCAAATGTTTTCTTTTGTATGTAAATTTAAGAAATAAAAGGACGTTCGAAGGAAAAGGTGAAAGTCATAGCCTAGAATAGTTTTTATTGTAATCACAGAATAATCACTATGACCTATTTAAAAAGTTGTTTGTGGTACAGAACACTAAAATTGTACGACGTACCGAAATCGTTTTTCTGCTGAAAAGCCTTTCTCGTCTGACATTTCTCACAGTACAATATCATCAGAAATGAATACGAAAAGTACGGAATGAAACTAATACCGACTGGTGCTGTTTTCACCAATCAGTGGCCGTGAAACTGAATTCTTAACCGAAAAGCCCATGAAAAGACACATAACGTAACGGTTTTATGTGGTCTGAAGCTTTTTTAATATGGTGAATTTCTCACAAATCTAGACAATTACAACGACATTAGATTTTACCTTTGAAAAGGAAAAAACAACTCCTTGTCGTTCCTTGATGCTTGGTGAGGTAACAAGGCCCGAAAATTGTGACCTGTATGTTTAAAAACCCTACATTTTCTGGTCAATACATTCGTTGGACCTCTTCGGACCTGAGAAACGCCCCGTTTATTTAAAGTACTATGGCTTGGTAACGTTTTGTTCGATGCGAAATCCAGATCAAAAAGGCCATGGAGCAGTGCTTCGGTGTGGTGACCCCACGAGTACTTTATGCAAATAAGAAAGCGTTCCCAACTAAAAACCAAGACCGTGTGCCTTCCACAATTGTAGCATTGTTGTATACTCATTTTCTTGCCAGTCTTCCCATATTCGCCAAGTATCAGCTCCTAAAAGGAAACAGCCACCTCGGGTTCCGAAAACACTACTAAGCAATGTGACTCAGCTGTAGGGCAGCACTTGCTTGAACACCCAGACTACAAAAGAGTATACGAATGACCGATTCCGTATAATAGGTAAAATAGGTCTGCTTTTCACTTGGCCGTTCTAGAATCCGTCCATACCAAAGCAAGAAAACCGTTGCTTTGAAGACAAAAGGAATTTGTCTTTCTATTTGGCCTCTTCGGTTAACCACTCTGTTCCACGGACAGTGATTAGTCAAAACGACACCAATCTTGCAATCTCTTTTTAAGGAAGCAAGAAAACCTGATGATGACCTTTACAGTTCTTAATCCCTATGTAAGAATCTTTAAGGTCCCATTAACTCTACTATGATGAGTATTTCTTTGATTTCTATGATGAGGTTTTGTGACGCTTCCAAAGGCGTTGATGCTCGTTTACAGTCTCTCAATTAGAGACCCTTGATGAACAGTGGACCTTACACGAATCCACCATTAATAAGCAGTAAAACCATCAAACAAATAAACTAATTAACAAAGAGTAGTTGGACAATCGACATGAAGCGCCCCTTAATTTGGATGAACTGGCCATCAAGAAATTGGACAAGCCCCGTCGCGTGGAAGGACCGACCTCTCAGATATGAACTTGTCAGATACTACACTTGCTACTTGCAACTATGCCCCTTAAGTTACTTTGCCAAAGGATGCACTACAGGTTTCTACCCAACCGTGATAATTGTGCTTGATTTGGGCTAAAGAAGGAATTGCAACAACTTCTCTGAGCGAAAAAATGACGAGCTCAAGTGCCCTTTCAGCAAAGCAGTGCTGTGCTCAATTCCAAACCTTAATGCATGGATAGTGTCCCATGGCGGTCCATTGATTTCAGAATATAAGAATCATTTAAGAAGCAGTAAAGAGGCACCACAACGAAATATTCATATCGCGCTACATTGATATAACACGAAAATGCAATTTGAAACGATAGCCTAAAATAACAGTCATAAGTAAAACCCTCTAAATTCAATCCCGGTCGTTTAAAGGAACCTGAAATCAACATCATATCACTAAAAATCTAAAACTGCTAGCCTTATATTCATCGCATTGTCTTTTATTACCAAAATATTTGTTGATCTCTATTGGAATATTCTGCCTAACGTTTCTATTATACCTCGGAGAAATACAGACGAAATGCAGCTTAATTATCTATACGCAGATTTCTCAGAGTTAGCATGGTATTTGGATCACGTTGTTTCATCTGCAGTCGAGGGAAAGTACCTTGGCCCCTAGATCCTTCTCCCCTGAATAGCTTTGGTTGTAAAACCACACAAATTGTATTGTGATAACAATAGTTTAACCCCTTTTGCCCCTCTTTGATCAAATAATTAAAACAACTGTTCCACCCGGCGTAACCGTACTTTTGCGTTCTTGGTGCGAAATTCTCTTAACACTCCTGGGCAAGTTATTGGTGTCGATTTCCCAATTTTAATTTTTGGATCCGCCACTAAATATGTAGCTAGGGTGAAGATGAACTCTGGATTCATGATAACGAAACGTATTTGCCTCTATGTTAGTACTTTCAATGGATTTTGACCTAAACTGTTGGTCATGATCTATTTAACGCTTGTTTTGGCACAAGCCATGCGCGTAGATTCTGGAGGGACGGGGGGACTCGTCCACTGACTTTTTAGGATAGGGAGGCAATAGCTGCATTATACCCCCACTTTTGGGCCCAGAAATGTCAAATTGTCCACGTTTAATCCTTTTGTCCCCCTCCCATTCTTACAGCGATCTGCGCCCATGGCACAGACGCTACCATTTCTCTAGGATCCTTATCATCGTTTCTGTATTCCTGGTCAACCAGATTATTAGCTCCACATAGCTGAACACAAAACGGCTTTTCTACTCTTACGCTCAAGAACATGGAAAGCTTTTAAAACATGTTAAGAGACAAAAATCTGGCACATAAAAATCACCAAAATGGTATACAATTTTGTTTACTTTGTACGGACTACAGGAAAGCGGCAGCAATCTGGGCACATGAGTTCAAATTATCTTCGCTGGTTAGAGAAATTAATATTTTAATAGCTTTTTGTTCTTATTTACTTATTTATATGTCTATTTATTTATTTGCTTATTTATTCACCTATTTACTGAAGAATAGTTGTAACAAACTAACCAATGTTTCCTTATCTGCACCTGTCTAGAACAAACCTTAAAAAGTCCTCAAAAACTATAGGCGTTAAAATAGAGTATGACACAACGCCAGTATTATCACGACTGTACACGTATCAGCCTTAGTCAAGATATGCTAGTACGTGTACAGTTTAATACATATTACCACTGTACAGAAACCAATAGGAAAAGCATCATTTATCAAACATTCTAGAACTAACTAACTAACAATCGACGACTGGATGATTTCTTACTATTCCAAACGACCTTGGAAGTTAAACCAAGTGAAACCCTTCCAGCTTAAACATTCATTACCGAGTGCCCCTCAATTCGTCATGAAACCCATTCTTACATAAATACTGTTCCTGCCTAACAACAACTCTTCACGATAACTGGTTGAATTACACGGTGTGGGCGAGAAGTTGTTCAATTAATGTACCGGGGGGGGGGGGGGCAGATGTACTAGGCAAACATAACAACTGAGATATTGAAGCTGTAAGCACTACCGTATGTTCAAGAGCCCAAGATTACGGTTTAAATCCTACTAACTTTGCAAAACGAACACTCAACATCCATAAATAATCGAGACTAGGCCTATATATATTTCATGACCTTGTTTTACTAGTCTGCCATCCCTGTGTATCGTTAGCGGTGATGCGGATTCAACTACATCTCTCACGTCCAATCAAAATCGTAACAATCGCTTCACCTATTGCATATACAACCGCCGACAAAAGTTTAGAACCATTTTCCCATTACAATAAACTTAAGTCCTAGCAACAGTTGAAACAGCCTCAGATATTATTATTTTACTGACATCAAATATGATACAGTGCAATAATACTCCAAGCGGGTTGTAATCGTATTTGTTTCAGTTGTCGGCTATTGCTGATTCATTCCTCACTTTATTATTCGAATTTTAATAACCAAATCGGCCTAGAGGCAACCTTAAGACGGAAAATCGTGCTTATATTATTATTCTGAGTGATTTGGATGTTTGGAAAGAAACGTCAATGAATATTTGACACGGCTACTGCTAGTAACTCACCCCTGAAATTCATAGGTGCCGAGTAAAAAAGTTCAGATCATCCAAGCATGAGGAACAACCCGTACAGCGCATGCGTCACACTCCTACGTTCCAGTAAGTATGTTCTAAGTAATCAATTTTGACAGTCCTATTCCTTTCGATAGTAGTAGTATATTTTCGCGCGTAATTATTCGTTTTCAGAATAATAGTTGATAAAAATAGAGAAATTATACTTACACGATAAACTGTAAATGATCTTAAACTCTTGTTGGTGGCTGTAGAACCTGCTAAAATACTTTTCAACTGGATTCTTAAGTATGAAGAATGCATTATCACAAATAACATTGATTACCGATACTCTTAGTTTACAGGGATAACTGCTGTAGTACACTGTTACCAGACTTTCTTTCATTTTCCGTCAGTTACACTACTTGTAACGAACAAAATATCTGCTTCAGGTGCCATTCTCAGAAACGGGTTGTGACTTCAATTCCATCTTTAACAGGCCATGTCTGAAAACTCTGGAAAAATAGTTAATACTGATGTCTTAGTTTGGTAAGCTAAGACATTGAATTAGTGCTTTGAAAGTGACAAACTCTTCCTTGCTGGATTTGCATAGATGAGGTTGCAATGTATATTTCACTACTTACAACGTGATCTCTTTCATTCTTACATTTACATTACACCTAAAAATGTTACAACTCTGTCTTCTTCTTAAAACCAAACAAGTTTTTAAACCAGCCAATAACATCTCGTCCCATTGCTTGTACTGTTTCCAAAAGGCCAGGGTTACCAGATTTAAAAGATGTGTCACTTTCCTCTATTGGTTTCTTCTCTTCAGTATTCGGGGCCTTACCTAATTTTTCCTGCATCTTTGCAATATCTTCTCTTGAGTACATTTCCATTCCTGGCATACCAGGTATCCCCCTTAAAGGATAATAATAAACTCGTTTAGTTAGAGTAATGAAATAGAACTAATTATTATTAAATCAAACTTGTACAAGGATGATAATGATAATAAGATAATGCTCAATGCTTATAATGATAACAATACTTAAAACTTTTACAGTTCAGATGCTCATATTTAAAATGATTACAATAAATAAGGGCAATAATGATAACAACGTGAAAGTGGAGGTAGCTGGGATGATGAAGTTGGCAATAGTAATAAAAGTCATGATGATAATGAATGATTATGATAGTTGTGGTGATGATGGTGATGATAGTGTCGAAGGTAATGAGGATGACGATGATGGTGATAATGCTGATGATAGATGGTGATAATGGTAATGTTAATGAAGATTTGACCATGGTGATGATGAGAATAAGCATAAGAATGATGGAGATGATTGTGGTGCTGCTGATGGCGACAATGATGATGATGATGATGATGATGATACTAATGATTATCATCACCATCACCATTACCATCATCATCACCACAGCCACTATCACAGTGATGACAATGGCACTGATGGTTGCAAAAGCAGTCAGAAGCATCGGAAAAATTGTTGTGAAATTAGACCTAAGATAACATGTACTGTTACAGATTATTACTTATGATTAAACAGGAACTTTCATAGTTATAAACTTTGAGTGTAACTTGGGAGCAATATTGTATGGAATGTCTGTGTCATTATTCTCACTTTCAAGCTATAATTCCACTGAACCCTGTTTTAACCAAATCTAGTCACTGGGTAATGCAAGCAAATGAAAACCCACATACTAGCCACTGCCAAAAGAATATTCATATATATAAGCTGAATTATTCATTGCAAAGTGTGCCCCACCATGCCTGGGTTAATGTTGCTTATTTCAATGCACAATAACTGATTTGTTCTAAGCTACATTTATGCTACTACTGTGGCAAGTGTACACATATAAAAGCTATGGAGGAATCTAAGCAGTATGTTACCTCATTTCCTTTAATACATCATTTGCACTTTGTTCATCTTGTGACATTGGAACAAATTTTTCATCTTTCCTGTTGACAAGATTATATTTCTT
>JAAAKL020002874.1:0-24632 GCA_010016065.2 Carybdea cf. marsupialis auct. non (Linnaeus, 1758) | reverse complement strand
CACTTTTTCACACTTGCTTTATAAACACAAATAAATCCCCCTCCCCACCTAAATAAAAAACTCAAAATTTTGCCAAATTTCGCCCCCCCCCCCCCCCCCCCCCCCCCGCAGTAATTTCTACAGGGACAACCTCCTGCTTCTTCCAACCACTACGCTTTATTAGAAAAGAGCATTTGGATGCCGCAAGTTGGTGATTTGGGTAGGAAGTGATTTTTTAAAAATATTTTTTAAAAGAAGTTGCTCTTAACAAGGCTTAAATGCCAATAACACGTTGAGAGCTACAAAAAAGGAAAGCATAGAAAAGACAGATTAATTAAGTGAAAGATTAAGGTAGCAGAAACCTGTTACTAAGAACCTTGAACCGATTAAGGTTATTGTCATTAGGGAAGCACGAGGAAGAAAGAGAATTCCAGAGAGTGGCAGTCCTGCACTTCGGTACCTCACCAGCAAGTGGATGAAACTTAATGAAGGAACGAGCAGTACGTTGTAAAGCTTTGATCTTTAAATTTGATAGTAGCCCCTCCTTTGTTTCCACAGATTATTGGAGAAGAACAGACGGCACAACCAATAGTTAAAGAGTTCCAAGCACCAACATTGCCAGCTGGAAGATGGGGCCAGGTACGCACCATCATTCTAATGTCACTATATTGTATTTGTTTAATAATTGGCATGGTATATTTTGTGCTTGGTAGTGTTTGCGATGTTGTTGGTAGAAACTGAACAGGTAATTTGACATGTAGGCTCCATATTCCATGTTCTCAGGTGTTGTAGTGTGTCTCAACAAAACCTGCGTTAACTGAATGAATTTTCGAGGGGTTTTTGTCGTCTTATTATCCAAGTTACCAACGTTCCGATTAAGAAGGCAGATCAGGTCATTCGCAAGTGTCAGTGAGTTTTCAGTGAGTATACATTTGGAGGAAAGTATTGTCATTTAAGGGAATCGCCCGTCCTACAGCTCAGATCACCTTCAAGATATCATAACATAAACGTGTTATCAATTTGTGGCACTTCTTTTTCAGGAAATTGTTTTATGAAAGCATTCGTAAAAATAACCGTGAGTCGTACCCGGCTATTGAACCCCTGACTGAATAATATCTTACCAATTTTTTACTTGTGTAACAAAGGAGCAAGATTTTGTTTGAAGACGATGGACTAACTAAATTCTATTTCCTGAATTATTTTGTATGTGCTGATAAATGACGTGTATCGAAAGTATGTTTTTCTTAAATCCATAATGGTGGTGCTCTGTTGCCTAAATTGCCCGCCCTTGCTCTTACAGCAATAACAGTCTTCTTACGGTGAATCTGGATGTGGATGCGAAACCTATCAACCTATGAATTGAAAAAACTCCAAATATACTAATTTTGGATATTGTCTACAAATAAATTCTCTATTGTTGTGTCTTTCGTTTCATAGTAATGAGGAAGTATTACTTTAGATGGCTCCCTAATGTTCTCCGGTGCGTGGAATCATGAATTCTTTGCACTAGTAATGTTGGCAGCAACAGTGATAGGGTTCGAAATGGGATGAGTGGATAAATGGCAGCGAATTTTCTCACCCCTTACGCCAGCCCCTTATCAGCTGATTGTTCCAAGCGGGTGATACCAGAAACGTAACTGAGTTACCTCCTGCCATCAATTTCATTCATACTATATCAGTATATGTTATTGCACATGATAGAGAAAAAGCTGTAAGGACATGTCAGTCAACTGGTTCCTGTTGCTTCGTACTTCTGACCATGCTAATTTAAAGCTTCCCTTGCCTTGCAGCGAATTGGAAATGGCAGAGCCAGTGTGGCTGCACGACTTGACCAACCCTCATTTACATATTCGAATACGACAGGTTTGAAGATTTCTTTGCTGTGCTTTTAAAGTCAATATAGAGAACAGTTTTACATTTCCTTTTTGTTGGTGTTATCTTGTGGTGTTATCAAACACGTTGTCAGTGTGAACTTCAAAAGGCAGAAAGACATGACTGGTGTTTCACTGATAATATAGTAACATAGTGAAACACGCGAAGTGTAAGGGAAGACAGAATGTGCCACGTGCTAAGATGTTATTCGTATTGGAATGGCGAGTCTAATGGCCGTAAATATACGTATTTGTAGACCTTCTCAACAGCTGCTGAAATGTTCGTGATAAAGCTTCAGCCGTCAAACATAGCTTACCACGGGCTTTTAGAGGAAGCGTAGTTGAATACTCGTTCCGTTAGTAATGACAGGCCAGAATATGCTTAGCCGGCTGTGGATCATTCTGTGGTTTTAGTTAACGTCCGTTTGTCTATGTAGGTAGTAGAGATAGTCTGGGCAATTGTAGAGAAAGAAAAATCGAATTATATGTTGTTTATGAACTTCTGTGTTGATACCCTTATGATATGTGCACTTATTCTTCGTTCGTAACGCACATATTCCTTTTCAGGTTTTAGTCAATAGTAGGGAGACTGCACAATATGCACCCTGCACATTTACTGTCTCGTAAACGGAAATATACAAAGATCCCAGGATATGCCAAACTGCACTATACACGATGCACTATTTAAACACACACACGTACACCCTAACTTTAATGCACATAGATAGAGTTAAAAGCACATTTGGGGATATTTACACGCAGATTTAAACTCAGAAAGTTGGAAAAGGATATTGTGAGTACGGGATGTGGTGCCTGCTTTTATTCTAGTGTGTCTCTGCATGTGTACTCGCGTGGAGAATTGGTCAAATGCTTCAATAACCTTTGTTGACCTTTAAATGCTATGGTAATATGCGTTTATATCAGCAACGCAGCGGAGCACCGTATAATCTCCCTTTCTCATGCCTTTATATTTTCTGAATTTTCTTTAGATGCTGCTATTAACAGATCCCTCTAACATTCCCCTTCCACCCCTCGGCAGAAACACGAGGAACGGGTACATCTTTAGCTTGAAAACAGGGTTAATAATGCAGGCCAATTTTGTGGAAATTTTAATGGGCTACTTCAAGTTTTGAAGTCTTATCTATTTGAAAATTGTGACCGAGCGTTGCCTGCCTCACCGAAATACCTCGCTGTGTTATGCATAGTGTTCAACAAATGTATGCAATTTGGATGTCCTTATATTTTTCTTCGAGTACAATTAAAACTACTCCCACCGGACGATTTGTGTCCTACAGTCCAAAATTTCCAACTAGATTTGAGGCAACCCTTTCTATTACAATTTTACTTAAAAATTGAAAATTTATTTATACAACTATATCAGAAGATTGAGTGCAAGGTGTGGATTAACTAACGTACACTTCTGTTTCAGATACTTTAGAAGATTCCTTGACACCGGATGATGAGTTTGATTGTGCTAGTACGGGGAGTTCGTATCTACTGAAAGCAGTGTCAGTTCCCAATTTGTCAATAGCGCACGAGGATAGCGAACGTAGAGACGCGTTATTGGGTGCAAGCCCAGGGAGTGCCCGCTCCCACCTCACCGCGTCACCTTATTCTTCACACAAAAGAGAAAGAAGTAGAAAAGGTGGGTTCTCAACTCATAAATTTAACCGGTATAACGATAAATTGTTCAGTTTTTTTATTTTAAATCGCTGAACTAAATTACGTATAAACCAACAGGCTGTACTTATCAGGTGCTAATTTTCTTTGTAATATACAAATTACATAATGCTTGGTATAATACAGTAAGAAAATTAAAGTTGCTCATATCTAATAATTAATCTATATGTACATGATTTATATTATGGATAGTGGAAATCGTATCCATTATGATCTCAGTAACTGTGCTTGCGCATCTTCTTCTTTGTTTTTGACAAAAATCTACTAATCGTACCTCGTATTTCAATATAACTGTTAACTGGACGGCTTTTAATTAGATAATTGTTTAACCGACATTTATTACCATGCTAAATGTTCTGTCATTAAACCAGCGGCAAGTAATATGTTTAACGTGGTCTGTAGAAGGGGCAGTTACTGCAATCTTCGTGGTTTCTTCAATGTCGCAATATATTTCAAATCCTGTGTTCCGAACCGCAGTTTCGGTAACTGAAACAGTTATTACTGTGTGGAAAATTCAAATTGTTCTACAAAAACCTCACTGAACATTGTTCTCTGTCCGTCGTCAGTATTTTATAGCTGTTATACAGATTCTGTCAGATTTATCTCCTGTTACAAATTAACCCCCGTTATCACACCATTCGTAGCGGGCGTTAGTCGTAGCCTTTACACTAGAACTAAAGCAGCTGTTAGTGATATTCCTGGATAGTCACGTTACTAACACACTGGTGCCTTGCTTAAGGATTTTAGCACCAGTAATCAATTCTGTTGATATCTCTTATTGCGGAAGCAAACGTTGGTCATGATTTATAAGCATTTCTTGAATTGGCCTTGAACTATGAGGAGAGTCCGATTTAAGCATAGGTCAAAACGAGATTTCCTCATGAAGAAGATGAATTTATAGGAAGAAAAGTTCTCTTTACGGTTGCTGGAAATATTTCCCCGATTTGGCACACGTGGTAGTTGTAGCAGGGTGAGATTGTTTCACCCCTTATTAAATCATATGGACGTGAATATTGCTAAGGAATTCCATGCTGTTGTTTCCCGATGTGAAAAAGGAGGTTCTTGGCCTTTTGGCAAGGATCCTACCGGGTTTATACGCTGGATCAGAGAATCGATCGTATTGGAGGCGTAGCTCTTCCAATAGGATGGAAGTCATCACCTGGTAGTCCATATGAAGGGGCGTTATTTATATGCTCAAACTACCCTTTTTATTTATCAGGTAGCCCCTTTAGTTGTTTAACTGTTTCTTGAAGGTAGTTTCAATATTTTACCCATAGAGACAACCTTGTTTGTAGGGATCACTGTCTTCCCGTTCAAAATTTACTACCTAACGTTCCGTTTTCCCCCGGTTTTCTGAAACTCCTTCAAAATCGGAATTCTTGGCGGTTCATGGCTTAACTTGCCCATGACTCTCAGCGACAGACCCGACAACGATTCTGTAAAGTCGTAATAGTTGACATTTGTATGACAATTCACTTTCGGTTTTAAGACGATAATTTGTAAAGGTTTTAATCTAGCATTGTTTGAAGTCAGTCCGTTATTGCTAACTAATAAATCGACACGGTAAAAGAGATTCGTGTTGTTTAACCTTAGGTCCTCACACATCGCAACGAAATAAACACTCCGAACGTAACTATATTGTACTATAATCAGCGAGGCTAAAATGATACATAATGTGCTATATCAGTAGGTTAAATACGACATCACAATGCCATTGATAGAATCAACAATTGTATCTTCGGATATCCCAGTACTGCATCCGTTGGCATCTTCCTCATCACCCAGTGTTCATTCGATTCACTCGCCTTGCAGACAATCTGCTTCACTTCAGTGGTGTGTTCGGAATTCCACAGAGTCATCTGTATGTCAGATATCATTACCCTCCCGCTGAGTGAAGCGCCTAGAGCTTGTTTCCTTTGGTGCAGAATCCATTTTGTCAGCTATTCTTTTCCCTAAGCTAAGCTTGTTTTCTTTTCCGCCCGCCGTTGCGAGTGTGGCGCGCAGCTTCGCAGGGTTCAGATTGCAAATGGCACGAGATTCAAATGAAAACAATAATTGTAGTACTGGAAACAAAGGAGAAAGGTTTAAAAGCTTGCATAATTCATAATGTAACAGCTCCACTGTTGACAAATTCTTGAATTTGCCTTAAAGAGTAACCTAAATGAAAGCCTCTTGATCTCACGATATTTGGTCACTATCAAGGTTGGGGCGTTGTATACAGCAAAGAAAATGAACCCCAAAAGTACGGTGTAGCGTATTTAGAATTCTGTGGCTGCATCCCAAGATGCATGTTTACGTTTTATAGAATGCTTAATACGATCTTTAGATGGCGTGCACCGCGATGTTTCGGAGGAAACAAACCCTTTTGAGATTCCTAGCATGTGGCGTATGTTAATGTCTGCCAAGTTTCCAGATGTGATGTATTCGCTGGAGGTTTCATTTGATCAGATTGAAGCGAATATATTCAGGGAAGGAAGGTAGGACTTGTTGTCAGCTAGACATTTTGCATATGCGATTCATTCACACGTCATCCATCTCATTGGCATTTCTTACCACATCACGCTGCTCAATAGAACCCATACGTAATGTCTTACATTATATCAACAGGCAACTTGTATTCGGGAGATGTTATATACGAATATTTGTAATGGTACTTATACGTGGTAACACAGTTTTACTGATATTTAAATTTTAAGTGTACGAAATAATGGTATTGTCCTACTAACATGTTGTTCTCTCTGTTATAATTTATTTCCACTTCCATGGGACTTTTTCGTATTAACATTTTATTGTATTGTTGATATCCTGACATGGAAGCAGTCAGAAAGTGATTGTTGCGCGGTTGCTACGAGAACACTTCATTAATGTCTGCTTCACATAGTTGGTACCACTATGTTTATTATAGTTTATTTTGTCTTGCAGATGAAACGTTTAATGTAAGGGAAAAGACGCAACTGGTAAGTTGTAATTAAGCGTTTATCCTGTGAGTTGCTTTAACATAAAGGTGATTATATATTTGATGTGAAGGAGAGGTACGAAAAAACCCCATTCGTTACTCCAACAACTTCGTTTTTGCTATGCTGAATAGGAAGAGGATCCTCATGGTAGACACTAAGGGGACTGCATTTACTTCTGTCAGAAAAGTTAATAACACAAAGGCAGAGAACCATTTTTAAACGGTTTTATAGGATAACACATGACGTTGTATGTTTCTGTGGGCCCCAAGCTTTTGCCCAAGTTGTATCCCTATAATGGGTGGTCTTACAGTTGAAATGTCAGTTGAGGTTATTTCTGTGGTCAGTTTGGATTTATATCGCTTACTTTATGCTTCGATGTTTTGAACTGTTCATAGTATTTCAACGTTTTCTATGATATTTTTTGACAAAGTACATTTATTTCTTTGAAAATTGATCTAGCCCTTCCTAAGAATTCATAGGTTCGGATTCGGCCCGATTTAGCGGACTCGTGATTTAAGAGGAGTTAATTCGGTTACCGTCAAACCCCAAATACATCTTATTTGGTTTTGTCCTCTATATAGCCCTAGTCATTAGCCGTAGGTTAAGGAGACCTTGATTGCTACCCCTCGTCTCTTGTTTCTAACTTTTTGTTTTTAATTCATTTGGGAAAAACCTTAAGAAACCCTAGCCATGTAGTAGGTTTATTCATAAGAATTCTCAATAGTGATGGTTCACTAAGTATTTCTGAACGTTGAACCTTGAACCTTGAAAAGAAGTAAGGATACAAGAAAGAACCAGTGATATTTCACAGGAGAAATGTTGCGACAATCACATATAACCTTGCGTTAATAACAGTATTTTTCCATTTTGATTTATCGTACAAAAAATGTGGTGATCATTCAAGATAAAGAGAAAAGAGACTGAGGAATGTGAAAATGTTTCTTTGATTTGCACAGTTCTTGTGTTTTATTACATTGGAGTTTTTTCTACACCGATAGGGAATTAGGACAATATGTTTTGATATGCTTATCACCATCAAGACAGGGTTCTTTGGCCTATTCACTATTGGTATTGTAATGTTTGGGTCGTGGCAGATAAAGCATAGGTGTGATGATTAGTAACTTTCTCATTTTCGTCTACTAAAGGCGCCTTTTGTTTTTAAGTCAAGCCACATGAGACAGTAGTTCTCATGAATGAAATTCTGGTGCGTAGGAATTTTTAAGAAGCGTTTACGTGGGCAGCAAAAGAAGTTTTGTTGATGAATCAAGAATCGAATTTTGTTACTGGGTTGAAGATGTGACTACTGCCGAAGTAGCCAAGATGTCAACAAAAAGAGAGCAAGAAAAACCCGGAAGACGGGATGAGATCGCTATCTTTGTGATCTAAGGTCGCCCATTTCATGCGGTTTTATTTACATGTATGCGTTTCAAACCCGGTTTGGAAAAGCCCTTAGATGGGTAAAACGAACCTGGGTTATTGTCTGTCTAAATTATAAATCTGAAGTCGTGCCTTCGTGCCCTTGTTGCCCAGTTTTAAAATGTACGGAGTATATGTAGCTATCGGATGCAATACAGGATGTATGTATTGAATGCAGTATTGGAACATCCTGCGTATCGCTTTTAAAGACGATTTCTAGATCATGTCGGCCCCCAGGCTTATGACTGCAGTTCTTTCAGATCCATTCCCTATTAAAAAACGTCACACATCAGCCGCAAGTATCACAGTCATGGTATACGACGTTTACAATCACCTGTCAGTGTTTACAATGTAAACGGTAGGGGGGGGGGGGGGTTATTGGGGTAGGATCAACTTGAGTTGAAGGTCGTATTGTAACCTTTTGGTGAATCTTCTTCATTTGATTATTTCGTGCATACATTATTTTATCTATACTCCATTTATGCAGGATGAAAATAACGTCGAGCATAAGCCGGGAACTGAAGAACCTCAAATCATCTATCCACCAACAAGTCAAGACGACTTTGACGAGGAAGTCGCCAGGTTAGAGGATAACAGTTTGTCGCAGGTGTTTTCTTGTGCTCCCGGGGAAGAAAGTAACTATCAACTTAGCACATCAAAGACCACGTTCAGCGATAACGTTAAATATACAGATAGTGGTAAAATCATACAAAATAATTTTATCGAAATTAAAATATTGGCAATTGATGATAACGAAGATTCTTGTAAGGTCGATATTTCTAAGCCCTCCGTCAAGGCCTTGTTAAATAAGGTAATGAATAAAGTTCTTCAAGGTAAACATGTTGGTCAAGATCCCATTCACTATCCATATTTAAAACCACAACATAACGCCACGATAACTGACTTAGAAGCTCATTTAGAGAAAGTTTTAAATGATAAAGTACCTAACCGAAAGCCCGAAGGCTCAATTTGGAGATGCCTTAGTAGTAAAAGGATTCTTTTTTGTAATCTGTGCGTTTTTATGTGCTGCAGTTTATTACTTATGAACCATTATAGATAAGGAAAAGGGGTTTTCGAACTTTCTCCGTGCGCATACCTACGGAACCTACTTACACACCCAACAGATCCCTTTCTGACTCAAAAATGAATGTCCGAACGCACAACGTGACCCCCTTACCCCTCCCTTATTCTGAACTCATATTAAAACTGAAAACAGTTGGTAGATCTTTGAGAATGTCCAGTACAACAGTTTAAAGTTACGCGAGAAAGCGTATTGTTTTTCGAATATTCACGGTGTATAAAGTTCACATTGAATCGTTTTCACTGAGAGAGTACAGCAACACGACGTAAATCAATTCGATTATATGGCGATCATACTAAGCCGGATTTATTTACATATTAACACAATATATTGCGAAGTAAACTTTAAGTGGTTACACGAGGACTAGAACAGACCGTTATAGGATGACTGGAACCTCTCTTAATCTCGTACTCTTGTTACACTGATTTTATCGGGTAGATTATGAACAAATTTTTTTGGGCAATAAATAAATGAACAACGGAAGACCGCTTTTGGTAACCCCCGAAAAGAATTTTCTTGCTAGCAGACAAGCCATTACTAGTCACCGTATTCAAGGACAAGCAGATAATGATCGATTGGGAAGTCATATCGTGCGACGACGAATCTGATTTGCCTGAACAGCAGTTGAATCTGTGAATAATCTGTCGGGACTCTTGTCGCGCGATTCGAGTTTTAAGATAACTGAATAAGAGATGATGACGTCACAATATATTTTTTTGGAGGGGGAGAGGGTAGTTTCCCACTACATAATGAAATCTCATTCCATCTTCAAGTAGCTAACGCTTAGATCTACAGAAAGCTGTACGGGCTTAGAGGACTGATCGGCCACCTGAGGTTAGACCTATGTAAAAGGTCTACAGGGAGCACTGCTCGTTTTGCCTAGTTCATTAAATTTTGAGACGGGCTCAAAATGGCAAGGTTTTGAAAGGCGTGTTTCGAACCCTGAAATTATACATCTCAGTGCAAGCTTAAGTCAACAATCAAAAAGAACGTCGTAGATGCAAAATTTTATCAATACGTTTCGCTTTCGTTCATCTGTGACGTCACACTGACGTTGAGCCATTAGTAGTGCAATACAGGCAAGAGTGGGATAACTCTTCATTGGCCAGGAATAACAATTGTTTTATTACGCATACTGATGTCCATGCGCTCCGCTCCTATTTTTAAGGCCATGGCTGCTAAATTCGTGTGATGTTTCCCCGTAGGTAGGTGCAACTCGGCTTGAAAACCCACGAATTAGGAAATACGTTAAAAATATTGATAAAACAGAATATTAAATATCTAAATAAACTGTAAATAGTAGGTTTTAAAAAGAAGAAATTAAAATGATTTCAAATAAAATGGTATCCCTATTTCTTGATTGAGAATCTAATAAACTCTAGTATATTGTCTTGTTACTTGCTGTATCATTTGTTGATATTTCTTGTCCTTGTGATATCAAGTGTAGAGAAATTGTTTGTTTATTGTTTTAGTGACGTTGATCATTTGTCATGTTATAGTTCTATGTGAGTGCTTGTTATAATTGATAAATGTTATTGTTCTTGCGTTTCTGTTTGTACCTGAGAGTTTCTCGAATACCAGGGTCACTAAAGAGTAAGGAGTTGCACTTTTTCTGCTTTGCACCTTTTACTTTTATTTTTCTGTCTCTGTACTACCACTGAGGTATATGTACCACTCGGGAACACGTTGCAAGAACTTCGGGGGAGGGGGTGTACGAAGTAGCAATGATGGGATTGACATTTTGTTTCCTTTTTGGCCCACGATGGCCAGATCCTTATTACTTATTACTACGTCATGTACAGTTTTAGATTCAAATCGATACCCTTTTAGAAACTTTTACTATCTTTTACTAACCCAAATCTGTAGTTTACGTCTTGCTCTGCTTACATTTATCATTAAACGGTCATCCACACGATCTACGGCTGTGTTCATCTTTATACTGAATAGATAGAGAATTTCAATACTTTGTTGACTTGTGGTCGCACTGCTGCACTGCCCTGTTCATCGCCAACATTTCCAAGTCCGGTAAGGATCAGAGAGATGCACTATGAACCATGACGTAATACGTTCAGCTAGAAAATCTGCGCCTTTTTACTACTGTGACAGTTGGAAACCCCCACATGGTAGCCGGAAGGAGCAAAACTAGCAAGTGTCGAACCATCAAGGTCTTTCAACTGACTACCGGAACTGTACACACTGGAAACATCGTCACTTTATTGGTTAGAAGAAACATTGTTGCTTTGTGCGCCATGTTTGCATAATGGCTTCTAGCACTTCGGATACAAAGTTTGAATTACACTCTTCTTATCTTTTGCCTTAGAAGACATGCGTTTTCCTACTTATTGAGGGTATCTTTTTTGAAAAGACGGGACCCACATTTCTCTTCCGCAAGTGATACACTAGAATGCAGAATATTAGACACGCGCTGCAGTTATACCTCTTTATTCGCTTTGCAAATCCTTGTTAAGCACAACGTCTTTACCTGATAGCCCTTCTTTCGCTGCAAACGTCACTCAAAGTAATTGATATCGGTTCCTCTTTTACCCTTTTCGAGCTATTGTCTTGTTATATTTTTTTATGTCTCATTTGCACCTCTCTGCACTTTTACATTACGAGACTTATTGTACAGTGAAGTGTAAGTAAAAAAAATTTAAAAGGCGGATTTTGTTCTGAATCTGATAGAGAGGCTCGTGTCGTGAGTAGACGGGTTTGGAACATCCGCCTTGCTTTTTCATGTGAATCAATATAGGAGGGATAGATGGAGTTGGTTAAGTATGTATAACGGGTTTACTGGTGGTTTCTATGGGCTGCCATAGTACGCAGGTTATGTTTGAAAAGCTGGAAAGACATCTCATACGAAGTTAAGTCTCTTGTCTGCAGATATCATTTTGAATCTATCCCGGTTAGCGTGGGATCATTACCTTGGTAATCCATGACTTTGTGCAGTGCTTGCAATCCATGATTAGAAAGGCGTGAGGCGGTGCCCTGACATTGTTCATTCGATCTCTTATGGCCGGTATATTTGTTAATAGGTATGTACATTTGTTAGGACACAATGACAGCGCACATTCAGATCGATCTGTTATGTAGTTTCATTTATGACATATTGCTGGGAAAAGATAATGTGAATAATCTAACAGTAAAATAAGTACTTTTAAAATTGGCCGCCCGGTAATAGGTGAACCTTCTGAAGAAGGAGAAACGAAGTGGCTTAGTACATGATTTGTATGCATATTGTAGGCCAGGTGATAAAGGACATGATTGAAATCTGGACGTGTCGAGTATTTCGTATTTAAGATGATGTCTATGGATCGACGCAGGTACATATCTGCCATGTAACTGATTTTGTGATTTAAATGAATTTTAGTCACTTGGAAAGAGTGCACGACATGGAGATCGCGTACTCGGATCTACCTCGTTCCACATCTGTTGATGAATTCGAAGTTATAGAAGTAAACTTTGGCACACCAACCAAAAGACACGAGTGTCACGGCATGGATGCTAAGGCTGACACCGCTAAAAAATCACCACGATTTAGGAGACATAGCGTTGCAACGACTCCTTCTTCTAGCTTTAAGAAAGCAGAGCGTAGCACGAGGGAAGAAAAAAGCCCTGCAAGACGCAAGTCTGTCCACTTCGGTAACGCTACCGTCATCGGGACAAGCGCCTCGGTGCCAAAAGTACGTAGAAAGATTTCTCTGCCTGTGACTACACAAGACAAATATCTTCTTGGAGAAACAGCTCCATATCGTAAGAGCCAAACAATTAGAGGAAGAAGGGCAGGCGTATGCCATTTTCCACTGGGAAATGAAGAAGAATTTGCCGATATCTACTTGATCAAGAATTCAGCAAATGGCGGATTTCACGCTATACCTGAAAGGTTACCTTTCATGAAATTTTAACCCCCGAAGATCCAAACCCCTGCACAAACGCTCGCACCACTCTTAATTTCATTTACCAAGTATTTTCATAACAACACCTTGCCAGAAAGCTTATTTTCACTCAAATAGAGTAACTGACACCTTACGAACGTTTGTGTTATCATCTGTTTCTTTTGCTTCTTCATACTATTACACCTGAAGTGACGTCACAAGAAGAAGCCTTCTTTTCCTTTGCTGTTTGAATTGCACACACATATACACGTTTTTCATAAAACTATTCTTCCTTTGTCTTGTTATTTGTTGTACTCGTAAATTGTTAGTATTCTGGAGGCCTGCAAATCAGGAGTTTCAAATCGAATGTCAAGTAAAACTAAATCAAATCTAGAATTGAATCGAAAACTGCCTGCGTTTCGCTTGAATCAAGGAGCAATTGAATTATAGGTGTCAGTGTCAATAATTATGTCGATTTGGAAAGACGGAACAGATTAAATGACGTAAATCATGTTGCATGTTTTCCTTGCAAAAATGTCTATGCTTATCAGCATTATGTTGAAATCGTATGTTTTCATATTTCCAAAAGATAACCCCCGGCCAATGACAATGGAATTGGGTATTAGGGTACTGGATTTTAATTTGCAATTGTAGAGATCTTCATTTCTCATCTACGTGCCAAGGTTATTGTTTTAGGCCACTGGCTTACCCGAATATGCCTTTTAAAAAATTACTGGCAGAGTTCTAGAGAGTACATGATTTAAAACATTCTTCTGTAGGTTAGATTGTTAAACAATAGATGGTCTCCCTTCGCCAGTCAAGAAATTTTAATATTTCAACAAGTTCATGTAATCCAATTCTCATGGTTTGGAAGGTTAGAAATTTCAAGGCCTATAACTACTGGAAAATCATCGATATCTTTACGTCGTGGACCCAATGTGCCTTGCCCCATTATAATCAGTAATAGTTGGTATTGCTATAATTTTCGCTACATAGAATCCTGATATCAAGCGGCGCCTTTCAGGTGTTGGTTTCTGTTAACAAGTGCAATGTAGCGCATAAAGTGTTGCCAGTTCAAGTTGGGGTTACTTGTTGCCCTTGATGTATCCTCATACTCTCTGACTGACAGTCTACTTATAAGATGTAAGGCCCTTTAGCTTGGTAGTTGCAGTAATTAGGCACAGCTATGCATTATCTGCGTGTCAGAACATATTCTAATATTGCCAGATCAGCTGTACCAAATCAAACATCATGCTGCATTCTATTTGAAATTGATTTGCAGGGCCCTCTTCATTTCTCCTGTGCTCTCGTTGATATTTGCATGACATTAGTAATATCTATACTGTGAACTTCTATGTTTTCTCTAATCATTGTGTTGCTTACGCATTGCATTTTCTGTGCCTCCTTGACATGCTATTTGCAACTGGATTGCTTTCGAGCTGTGGTCAGTAACTTATGATATAAAGTTGAAACTTAGTGTTATGCCACTTTGTTGGCACATTATTTTACAAGCATTTATGTTATAGTAAAGGTAGGGAATCAGAAGTACTAAGTGATCAGAAACTACCATGACCACATTGCAAATGATAAAGTGATCTTTTCCAAACAGAGAGGTTGACACCAGATCATTCGAAGTCTTAAGATTACAGTAGGCTTACAGCTCTAAGCAGTTCAGTTGTGTAATCTGTCTTGTGTTTTGCGCACTATTTAAACGCATGCAGCATATATTTGCCTTTTGTATGTGTATAATGTTCGTCTGAAAGTGTCGCTTCTGCAGTACATTGTTTATCTATACCAAGCTGACTGAAACTTGCAACATATACACGCTCATACCCATTCCAATACACTTTTTACAAACAAAAGCGTCATACTTGCTCCCAGCTGAAGGATTTTCCTCGACTTGGTGCTATAACTCATTGATGGAATAATTTTTGCCCTACGTAAAACTTATGCATGGGAGTAGGGTGAAACGTAACACAGGCGTTAATTATGGAATGGGATCAAGCATTGATAAGAGCAACGGGGCATTTCAGAGCGTTTTGGCATTTTAATGCAGATTCGAGGCTGTTTAGTTCAGTTCCATTCCTCAGTTCAGACTCTGATACCAGCGAAATGTGTAGGGTAGATCATTGCACATCATGGACTTGCTTCAAGGAACAGTCGGAGTGCGATCTGCCTTTGCTACCGTATATAGAACAGCGAAGAATACTTTTTGTTGCCGTTGACCAATTGTGCGCGAGAGAATCTGTTTCGTTAGGTGTTTACGGTTTTCAACGCCTTTTAATCATTTTTAACAACGATTTTAAGCTGTCGAGTAGGTAGAATTCCTACTGTGCTGTGTCTAACGAATAGCATTAAAGCATGTCGTAGTTGAAAGTCGGAAACCTACTATTTAAATTTACGACCTAGTTCTTTATTGCTACTAATACACGGTGGGCCTAACGTAGTTGCTGGTAATCTGTGATTTGTTTAACTGTGCGTGTTGTTTTGTGATAGCCCTTTCGGTTTCACAGTTTCCGTTCTTGTTTAATCAATGTTACCACCAGTAATGCCAAGCAGCAGCTGATATCACAGGGCACCAATATATATGAAAAATAGTCTGTCCAATGTTGTGGCATGATATCAGTGTATTGTTGAGTTTTGTTGTATAGTGGTAGTTTGTTGTTCATCACAGATGCAAACTAGTAACCAAGAAATAGTTTCTCTCTAAAGTAACAATTTAACACCACTTAATATATATAGGATTCATTTTAGTCTTTAGATTTTTTTTGCCGCTTCGTGCTTTGTTTCCTCGTATTTGATTTCGATGTTTCATTATTTGAATACCACTGTTTTATAGCATGTAACTTAGAGAAGTGTGAATTTGTTATGAAGGAGCAAAGAGTGAACGGATCGACTGAAACGAGCGTCGAGAGGAGTACGGTAGAGGTACTGGCTATTGTGTGTAGAGAAATGAGTATTACCAGATTTGGCATGCGCCCTGTCCCACAATTTCGTAGGGAAAGTTGCGAATATTTTACGATTTCTGCCAAGTTCATGACCAAACGTTTCTACCTTGCCGCCCAAGTATCGAGGAAAAAGTCGCAAGCAGTGGTATTTCGGCGATTTGTTGCCCAATTTTTTCAACACTGTGAGACACTTTGTTGCACAGAGCAATTGTTGGAAGGACGTAAAACGAGGTCACGCACAAAAAGTAGCCGCTGTTGAAGAAGAGTAGCTCTTGCTAAACAACAAGCACTAAGAAGCAAATCTTGATGGACTTATCTTGTCAATTTCTGTGATCTCACCACCTTCTTTAGATCTATTGTCAACATGTTAATTCGTTGCAACAAAAGCCGACACAAAATTTAGAGCATAAGCAACCAAAGCGGAGACGAAATCGTTTAGGTTACGTGGCGGTAACGACATTAGCTAGACCGAAATCGTTTAGGTTACGTGGCGGTAACGACATTAACTTGACCGAAATCGTTTAGGTTACGTGGCGGCAACGACATATTCGGCATCATATTTTCTAAAGTAGCTAGAACGTTGACATGTTCACAAATAAGTAAGTGAATTGGTGGCGACTGTCTGGTTAAATTTGTGAAAGTTTATCAATTCAGTGGTAATGAAAATTCGATTGACAAATAGAGGGCGAATGACATTTTGAGAAGTACCGTGCTTAACATGTCATTGTCACTGCGTAACCGTAATGTTACATTTAAGCAAACGTTTCCAGTTGGAATGTTTATTTGCCAGGAGGATGAAACAACATGACATTGACAAAAAAGGAAATATTTTGTACCACGGTCGCAAATTTTGATAATACGTTAGAATTCGTAGGTGAAGAGCCACATTAGAGCGTTTAAGCAATTTAAAGTAAGGAAGGAGTTCATAGGTTTTTTCGTTGACGAGGTTGATCTGTTCCTTTTTACTGCCTATTTCGATTTTTGTTGGACAGGGAGAGTGAAAGGAGAGATGTCTCAAAGCAGAAGAAAGATAAAGTGCGTACTAGTATTTATGTAAGAGTGTGGCTAATTATTTATTGTCAAAATTTCTGAAGAACGGCGCACTTGAAGAAACTTAGCGATTAGAGAAATTTCGTCAGCCCTCTTTTATGGTTTCTGTAATTTTCCAAGCTATCTTTTCTTTCCTCTTATCTCAGCGCACTACCACAAATTTAAATACAGTACCCTTTCTGGACAAAGAATACTGCTTGCGAGAGACTCTGTAGACTTTTGAGTTATGATGTGTAACGGTTGCGACCTTGTATCGCAGAGTGGATAACTTGGTGGGAGCGTAACTGTGGCAGCTAGACTGCTAGGCACTAGTCCCGTTGCGAAACGTAGGCAAATTTGTCACGTGTTGGTCTTTATTTGCCCGATGTTAGCCAATCAGTAAGCAGATGTACAGTTTCAATTTGGAAATTGAATTGTAAGGAGATCAAGAAAAGCATTATTTCATGCGCTTTGAGATTTGAAGAATTTACAGAAATTACAGCTTTTACTTCTGGCCTATTTTTGCTTTCCTGGTGGCTTTGTATTAAGCAGTTTCAATTCTTCAGACTCATTATTCCTCTTTACTATTGATGAGTTCAAGTGATAAGAAAGTAATACGCCCAGTTTATCGTCAGCCAAACATATCACGCGAAAGGTATATTGTATGCAATTTAAGGAACTTTTTATTTGCAGAGGGTGTGCTATATATGGTATTTAGTGGGATTCCAAGTTACAGGTGATTATTTGCAGGTAGTTTCTCTCAACAACATGTCTTTAGAACCAAAATTTCTAAAAGAAATTGTATGGTAAGTTTTTCAAAGGAGACATGATTGTCACAAGTTGTCTATTTACTATTATCAACAAATGACCATATATGTTGGCAAAGAGGTGTTTTTCGCGTCGCACCGCTTTTCCTTCGGCATTACTTCGTGTTTGCACCTTGACCGTGACAACGAAGAATCATAGGGTAACTATCGCACAAGGTAGTAACGTTCTTTCTTCAAGTCAAGTAGGCTGCTTCTTTCCAGCGCGAGAGGAATAAGTGACCAATACCCTCAAGACGAAAGCAGGGAATGGAGTGACTGAGTGAGGAAAATCCATGTCGCCGGCGACTTAAGTTGACCAGTGTTTCTTGTTTGCGTGCTTGCAGCATAGCTATGCTTTATTTTATATGTACGATTCTTACCTTTAAATCGTGTATTACTTACAGACTGCTTCACTTTACCTCCTTTTTTTAGTTCATTCGAAGTAACAGCCAACAACCTTCCGCAGAGCCCATGTGCGAGCGATTTGTGTCCCTCTCCTACGGTCAGGAAAATTGATGTAAGAGTTTGCTAGAAACCACACAAATTTAAGTCAAGTGTCACCGAGTTGTGCTCTTATATTGCAAATTGCCCGTTTTGATAAAAGATGTAGGCTGTCAATTTTTGTTTACTCGTTCATTGCATCGTGGTTAACTGTCTTGTCGTCTGCGTATACATTCAACTACGCCCCATCAAGGAGCATTTGTTTACCCGAGCAACATCAATGATTACCGTAAGTATGGTTTCGTCTCTTCGGAATCCAGCAACTGCACTCGTCAGATAAGGTTCCAGGTACCAGATAGCCTGGAAAAGTAGATATTATTGGTGACATTATTCAAAACTTGAATAAGTGTTAATGTTATGCATTGACTTAAAGCACGGGGGTATAGAAATATCAAAATGTTAAAGCGCTTTACACAAAACTAAATAGCCTTGATGGACAGTTTCACTATCGAGAGTTTGCGGGTTTGACGCCCGTTAGCGTTGGTATGATGTAACTAGACATTTTTCATGGCTTTTATTCAGATTTCGTTGATGGAGGCAACCATACAGGGACTGCAAACTTTCTTTAACAAAGTTGTTTATGAAACCACAATAAACCACGCGAAGCCCTCCACATTTACTGTGAACATTGCAGTCTATTGGAAACAGTGACTACGTTTATAACATAGGTATGTTTGTTACGTGGACCTCTTCATGTTATTTACTGATGATTTAGTTAATGATGAGTGGCCAAAAATTAAAAATCAAAAGTCCTTGAGTAGATATTTCTTGCTGAAGCTTCGTTTTAGTGTATTTGTAATTGTTGGCATGGAATATACAGTGTGCTTGTTCTTGCATAACGTTTGTGTGTCTATCTTTAGAATGTATGGAAGAAAGCACCAATTCTTCGTGCGGACGAACCTGGTAAGTTCCTTTGGCTGCTACATTGATTCATTTCACGTCGATTTGGTATCTACGATTAATTCAAGTGTCATGTATTTAGTTATGCGTAACCTACAGGAATTGGCGAACGTTGAGAAAAGAGCGTTGCAGGGATACCAATCTTCCTAATGCATCGTGCACCGAGACCAATCACAACGTATTTGCCACTCTTGAAGCTGCATCTATCAAGAACAACAGAGCTGGTTCAGTGTCGATGAACAGAATTTGTTTACAAACACATGATTTGGTGACCTAAAACTTGTCACCTTAACAGTTGTAGTCTTCAATAATTTGCAGGGGATCCTCCCTTATCAATTCAAAGGAAAAAGGTTGCCTCCTTCAATACTGTTACTTACCTTAGACCAGTACAGTGCTGCAACAAATTAAATCCGTCATTTAATGCATGTTGCTTAATATTTGTTTCAAGGTTATACAGCACCGTATATATCACTCCTATGTATACTCTTGAGACCACCTTCCACCAAAAAATCGAGGAAAAGTTTGGCGGCAAAAAATCTCAACATTGTGTGTGCGTATCGTATCCCCAAGCTAACTTTAAGTTTTGAGATGATAATCCACACACCACAGGGCGTGAAATCAATAGAAGCGACATGCTTTACTCAGACTTGTAAAAATTCAAAGTATTATGGCGAGAGGAATGTTGAGAATTGCTTGTCTCAGGATGGAGTTACCATTTCCAAAATATTTTGTGCATTGTAAAGCGGTATCTGTTGAAAATTAGTATCTTGTGTAATGAATGATTCGGAAAAGTTTACGTTGATTTTGACTATATCAACACCAGTTATTTTGCCCATAGTACATTCTTAGCGTTTCAACGTTGTGTCAAGTCGACTTGGCACTGCTCTTCTTTAGACAGCGGAGCAAGGCAGCGCTAGTCACCAATGATATCTCTTCCTATGGTCGAGCTTGTACGTCAGTTCAACGTAATTTTAAGATGCTTTTGCCACAACAATGTGTTGGGAGAGGAGGGGTCTCAAAGTGCAGATTTTAAAAATATTTTTATTGCTATCCTACATTGCTAGTACTATGTCAAGATTTATTATGGTTTTTAAATGCTGTTTTCCACTTGATGAGGGGATGTTGTTGGGCTGCGGTAAGAGATAAACATCGTCGTTTTAGTGGCTTATTGCCTAAATATTATCTCTAGCAGTGCAGCACGTAATGTTCGTGATCAGCGGTTATAAAAGTATGTCATTAAGATTGTGAGTGTTACTGTGCTATGTTACCAACAGCGGTAAAAGGCGACTTTCTTGCTTTTTGTTGTACCATACTATCATTATCCATAGGAAGTGATAGCTTATATGATATAAGTACTTTTATAGACTATGGGTGTGAAGCTTAAGTGAAAAATTTAAGCTCCAAAATATTAGGGGTATGAAGCATCTAGGGGAATCTAAAGGCAAATACATGGTGCACTATGGGTGAGAGAGATACTTGCGGTCTTTTTTCTGTAACCTTTTTGCTCGATATTTTCTTACATATTAGGAACAGAGCACGTGGCAGATGCGGACAATTCCGAGGGAGAAGCAGAGCCCACGGAGTCAGATGGAGAGCCAGCAGATAGTGATGATAACAATGAATCCCCCTTGAAGCATCATTTTGAATGTTTAGCCTCCGATGGGAAGGCTTTGGATGAAAACGAATCGTCACAAGTGTCAGCAGAAACAGAAGAAGATGTGAAGCTAGCAAATGACTTAATGTCGTACAGAGCAAGCATTTCAGCAAAATTTCTGTCCAGATCACAACAAACGCGACCAGGGTAAGATATTACAATACTGTTTTTTCTTTACGCTCGAAACAGGGTCATTCATCGTGATGACATCCAATAGAAATTTATCAGATCGTGGTTTGTTACAGGTCATTGAAACTGATTGAACTGGTTCAGGTTTCTATTTGGGACTTACGACCAGTGCGCCTCATGTTTCTCGACCTTACTGACCTTCTCCAGACGGTGAGATTTTTGACCCCTGCATTCCTTTTTCCCCTGGTTCCCTGCTTCTATCCTTTAAGCTTGACAGAGCTGACTTGAACGACACCATTGAAAGGAATCATAGAGCCATAGTGTAAAGCAATCCAAAAGTGGACGCACAGCCAAATAGTCGTGGTATTTCGAACTCAACTGGTTCGAATAGAATACGCAAGTCATGATATAGTATATTTCTACTGTTTCGTCTGTGGCGAACTTAGGCAGTTCTCGTTTTATATCCGTTTTAATTCTTTTTTTAACAGTGCCAAGAGTGCATTAAATGCAGACGAACAGCGACGTTTGATAGAATCGGTGAGTATTTATATCCTTTTTCGAAGAGACTGTTGTATGGCAATGTTTTTTATCGCTTTTGAGTCAGAGGAAGAAGATACGTCTCGGAAGCAATATCCTTGTCATATATCAAAGTCATGGCAACATTGTGTAAATAGTTTAGTGTAACTTTTGATTTTATGTTATTGTTGTTAGTATAATTATTTATACCAGTAGTTCTAGTAATAGGGTCGTAACAGATTATTTCTGCAAAACCTGTCGTATTTTTTGAGGGAAGATGATTCGTATATACTTAATTGGATGATTTACTGTGTACTATGTACAGGGTGGAACATTATTCTTCCAAAAATGAGAAGGTTTTTGTACTGAAGTTGCTTATTTATGAACGTCCTCACGACACTGGTATCCGAAATCGCAATGTTATGTCATCACTTATTTACATTTATTCATTTATCGTCATTTATTTACCGCAAACAATATAAGAAGCTAATTTTATAAACTCGTCAACCGTATTCTTAATATATGCGCGAAATTAAACTTGAAAAGTGGCCCATCTCTTAACAGAAGTGGATCTAATCCATTGTATAAAATATTATGTCAGTTTCAAGAACTGTTTTTATACGGGTATGTGATTACTTGTTTGGTTCAAATGCGCATCTGGAACATGACAGGGGAAGGGGCGGGGGGTTAAAGGCTGTGAGTAGAAGGTTTTAATATCATTCAGTTATTAAGAGAGAGCATACGAACACGGACATTATATCTCTTCAGTCTAAGATAACAACTTCAGTTTTTCTTATGATAGTGGAGTGCATCGATAATCGTTTGAAACTAGCAACTAAAAAGTAGATATAGGCCTGTGCATTACAAGGTACTAATTATGGATTACAACAATTGACTTTTTAGGACAACTGTCAAGTCTAAGTAGAAAGATTGAAAAATTGTGTCTGGAGTTAAGAGCAGGCATTGCCCGACTTCATACTTTTCCCCGCATGAGTCCCAAACATTTTAATGGGCCCAGGATTCTTCTTATTTTTTAACATGTTTATTTCATTAGATTGCAAAGTCGATGGACAAGACCCCAGAAGAAGTAGCAGCTAGCGTGGCATCTCCTGAGAGTGATGGGGTAGCGGACGAATACATGCGTGCTGATAGCCTTGAACAGGTAAACAAAGTGTAAAGACTATTAGTGATTTCTGTGAACCCAGGATGTACTTGGATGATGGAAATTTTCATCGCGCCTCATTCATAGTGTTTCATGTATTAGTCAATGTACGGAAAAGTACCGGTATGCGATAGCATTAGCTAGAAGAACCGGATTAAACAAGAAGACGGTAGTAACAAGGGTCACCTGATAACAAGGGATGAGTTATAAGGATGTTTCGTTAATAAATCTGATAAGCCTCAGAAGAGAACATTTGAAAAATGACTATTTGGACAGGTTTACTTTCCTTGTCGAGCTTGTTTTGCTTTCAGCAATTTAGGCTAATAGGTGACAACTGCAACGGCGATGAAGGATGTATGAAAGTTAAGTTTTGCTAAATTTCGGTGAAAATGGAACAAATACTGCAAGACACTTGCCACATGAAAGGGGTCATTCCTGGTATTGTATTCTGGCCCTTCCGCTTAGTAGAATGAAAGTCTGAAATGCATGTCTCCAAAATGCTCTTTTTCAAAGTTGACAATATTTTGGAACTGAGTTTAGGGAAACTTGTATATTTCATAGTCCGAAACTAAAGATAGCTTTAATCTATAGATGTTGCCCCTTCAGTCCATTGATGGTTCATCCTAGGATCTCTTAGAATATGATTCAAGTTCTGGCACGGTTTCAACAGACTTACCGAGAATCAAGATTTATATTATTATATGAGATACATGTTTCTACACAGAGTTTAGTAATTAAAGAATGGGCAGGAGTGTGAGAGAACTGGTGGAAGAATAGGAAAAAAGAGCGGACTTAAGCATCAGTTTTATTTTTTATTTTTGTTTGCAATTTTTTGTGTCTCATTGATGAAAACGTGAAATGTGATCCTGTTTATTGATTATTTCAGTGACTTTTTGCACAAATGTTTGTGTACAAGACGTCAAACCTGCCTTAGTTACATAAAAAAGAAGACCTTTGGTACAGCTATGCCAACATGTGAATGGTTTCAAGGGAATCACAAGGCAGTAAATCATTATAAGTACATAAGAGTACATTTCTGTCAGCTTATGATGCTTTTATTCACTCAGAACAAAGAGCATTTATACTGATATCAGAAGCTCAAATTTGCTCAAGACTTTTGAGTAATTATTGCTTGAGTAAGACTATATGTATGATACATGTATAACTATATATTTTATGTGGTGGCCATTATATGCGAAAATCAGTTTAATGATTCTTTTATTAGTTTATCTGGATTTTTACTATCTAACCAAGGCTTCATATGTAGGCCTATGTATGAATCGCAGCCAACACAGTGATTGCAGTATTGGCTAGACATCCAGCAGTCCCGAAGCAGACCTCAGACCTCCTTTTCGTAGCCTTTTCCCATCAAACAGCTTCTCTACCATTATTGAGAAGGCAACTTTATTTATTTTTTTAAGACACTGCTAAGCGAAGAGAAGGAATTTAATCTGCCAATGTCCAACTTGAAGCCGTAGCTTTGATGTCGTTATGACGTTTTTGTTTTCCATTCCTATTTGTATAATTATCACCACAATGGTTTGAAGGTAATCGTTCTGAGACAATGAAATTATTATGTCCCCCCTACCCCACATTTCTCCAGTGCTTCTTGCTCCTCGGAAAGGAAATCGTGAAGAGAGGTTTAGCTCTGTTTTCTACTTTAAAAACATGTCCATTGCACTTATCACACATGCACTTATTTATACGGGGTCTCACTCGTTAAATGAGATTCCTGTCTTTCATTCATCCATTCCAATTTAGTCGCCGTTGCTCAAACTATTTTCCAAAACTACTCTGTTGCACGGTATCTGATAGCAAGCGTTTAATGGACTGACGTTCGAAAGCGTGAAAACTGTATATAGTAGCGAGGTTGCTAAGCTAAGTAGCTAGCGTAATCAGATACTTCAGAGTATTCTATGTTTGAATCGAATTGCTGCTCATGATAGTTGAAGGCAAAGTTTGATGTAACTCTCATCTGGAAGAAATTCTTCTCTGACGGCCAATCGCATGCAGCGTCAGCGTACACAAAACAGGTACATTTTCAGCATGCACTACTTTAGGTAGTTTAGTTTAGGTTATTATTGATCTGCTGTGTATCGTCTATGAAGGATGTCTGATTGTTTTTTCTGAC